>PVHP010000582.1:40806-138641 GCA_004024765.1 Zapus hudsonius
TTTTTATACTGAATGTTTAAATGTAAAATCACTGGGAAACTAGAAAAATTGTTTTAAATTAACTTATAAAGAAATGATATATAAAAGTATCATCAACACTATGTAATATTGGTTGACTCTATGCATGTGTCTTTGGAACGCAGTTTTCTAAAATATCTAATATAAAATGAAATTCTTTAAAGCAAATTTCTTGACTTACACAGAGATATTAAAACAAAATCAGCTCCAGAAATGAGATTTTTTTCCTTCTCACTCTTTCCTAGGCAATACAGTGTAACAACTATTTATATAGATTTTACATCACATTGGGTTTTATAAGTGAACTAGAGATGTTTAAAGCATGTGGGAGGTTGTGTGTAGGCTGTATGAGGATATTATGCCAGTTTATATAGGGACTTGAGTATCTATAGATTGAGGTATTCATGGGCAGTCATGGAACCAATCCCCAAGGATATTGAGGGGCAACTATATAGCTTATGCTATATAGAAATGTTCATTCATTCGATGTATTCTGACCCCTCACAATAGACTGTCAGTGCTGAGTGCCAGGGATGCAAAGGTGAACATTTGAACTTGAAAAGATAATGCCTTTGTCAATGAATTTCTTACATGACTAAAGTTCCTCCATCCCATAATCCCCAGGTATAAAACTTTCTTGTATGTGATTTGAGAAATCTTGAAGTCATCTTATTTATGCTATTCAAATTTTACATTTCTACAGTTATGTAAAATATTTTATGCAACATATGCAGATAAGGCAGAAATCAAAGCTTGGAGAAGTGAATTTTAATTAGCTCACTAGTCCAGTTTGTCGAATGCTTTTGATTTCTATCAAACACCTTCAAAGACAGATTGCTAGTTATTAAACTTCAGCACATCCTTTCTTTTGGTGCAAATAATTCAGCCTTCTACATTCTGTGAAGGTTCTTTTCTGTTCTGGGACTCCAAGAAAATTGTTGGAAACAGATTAAACCAAGAAAATCAAGAGGCTGGTGGCTATTCCCCTTGTTTTCAGAATTTCTTTTTGCATATAAAGCCCACACCTTCTTCCATTCTTTCTTCATACCTATCACCTCTCACTCCTGCTCACCCTAACAGCTTTGAGCTGTTATGTTGGCTTACTGTTTACATGAGAACAAAACTCTACACCAACTGCTTATATCATGTTAATTAGACATGTCTGGAGTGTCTGCTGTGTTCTAGGCATGTATCAGGCCCCACGGACACAAAGATCATTAAATCACAGTCTTTGCCTAACAGGTTGCTTATATTCTAAAGCAAATATATATGCCACGTACTGTAATAGGATAATAAGTGCTATGATGGCCCAGAGGGTGTAGGGGTTAAGTATCATTAATGGGATCAGAGGAGGTTTCCAAAGAGACAAAGATTTAAAAATTGGGACTGGAAAAAAATCCTTCCAGTGTTTTTAAAAAGGGCCAGAGCAGAAATTCATCTTTTATTTAGTTTTTGACAACATACACATAATGTATTTTTTAAAATATTTCTTTATTGTCCATAATTGGATATACCGAATGAGCAAATAATGTGTCACCAATTCCCTGATTTCCCTCTTCCCTGTCCCCAATCAGCTGGGTATCCTCCTCCGTGGGCAGTCTGGATCAGTCCATGGGGTAGGAGGTTCACATGATGTATTTTGATCATATTCAAAACCAATTACCTTCTCTTATCCCCTCCTATTTGCACTGAATCCCTTCTTCCCAGCTAGTTCTCCACTTCTACTTCACTAAGGTCTTTTGGAGAGAGGGGTGATACCATGAGTTTAAGGATTGCTTGCATGAGCAAGGATCGGGGGGATCTATTAACTGGGGTATTGCCAACTTACCAGTGGCTACCCTCCTGAAGAAAATGTCTCTCCCTCTCCTTGAAACCTTTTACTATTAATAGTTCCTTAGGGAGGGTGGGGTGGGCCCGCATGAGTCCCTCCCCAGTCTAGGAAGAAGGTTGATGGGCCCAGTATTGTGCAGGTAAGGACAGTAACTGTAAGGTCATGAATGCAACAACAGCCACTCCTCCAGCTCTTAAATTCATTCCACTCCCTCTTCCTGAGGTGACCTCATCCTTGAAAGGAGTGATACATACATAACAGGTGATGTTTCACCTGTTATGAGCCTGCAGTGACCACTTCCCACTGTAAAAAGAATTTTCTCTGACCCAAAGAAAGAGTGGCACTAATCTATGGACATAAACATAAACACACAGAAGGCAGTTTGACAGGCACAGCATGTTCATTTTGTAAAACAACAGTTGCGGCTTCCCTGCTAGAGCCTATGGCCTCTCCAGCTTTTGACCAAGTGTAGAATTGGACATGAATCATCTCCTGTGGAGTGGGCCCACAAAGCCAATTGGAAAGTGATTGGCGTACTAATTGTTTCCTTATTGCTATGACCAAATGTTTGACAAGAAGCAGCTTTAAGGAAGGAAAGGGTTTATTTCAGCTCATGGTTCCAGGGGATACATTCCATCATGGCAGGGAATGTATGCTGCTGGCTGGTCTCATTGCAGCCACAGCCAGGAAGCCCAGGGGAAGAAGGAAGTTAGGCCAAGCTACTTTAAAAAACAAAACAAAACAAAACCTCAGGACTGGATAGATGACTCAGTCATTAAAGACACTTGCTTGCTAAGCCTGATGGCCCAGGTTTGATTCCCCAGTGCCTATGTAAGCCAGATGTACAGAGTGGCACATGTATCTGTTTGTTTGCAGGGGCAGGAGACCCTGGCATGCTCATTCTCTCTCTCTCTCTCTCTCTCTCTCTCTCTCTCTCTCTCTCTCTCTCTCTCTCCCTCCCTCCCTCCCTCCCTCCCTCCCTTCCTCCTTCCCTCCCTCCCTATCTTTCTTTCTCTCTCTCCTCTTTCAAGTAAATAAAAATATATTTAAAACCCTCAAATAAATAAAATATTAAAATTCCAAATTTCAAAACACTCAAGGCCTGCCCCTATTCCCAGTGACTCACTTCTTCAAACAAGGCTTCACTTCCTAAAGGTTCTACAACCCTTCAAAATAGCACCACCAGCTGGGGACAAATCAGCCTATAGGGAACATTTTACATTCAAACCACAGTAGTTACTCCCGTAACAGTCATGGCACTACTGCTCCCCCCTCTCCCTCCCCCGGGCACATTTTACCTGGCAGATGAGTGTGTACCACACACAAGGTCCAAAGCTGGGTAAGACCGATGGGAACTTTATTCCCCAAACTGCCTGCATAGCAAATGTGAACACTATGACAGCTAGGCAGCAGGAAGAAAGCTCCTGGCTCAATGTCAGCTTGACTGCCTTATGTTTTGAATCTGAAATGTGTGGTATTAGAGAAGCTCTTTGCACATTGTGCCACTACACTTCTTGGTGACTCCTGGTGGATACTGACAACAGGACATAATACCGACAACATGAATGAAGAAATATGAGAAACAGTTGAAATTGTGACTCTTTGAGGTTCAAAGGCCTAAAAGATTCACTTAAAATATTAATTTGTAGAAGACATGTCCATTCTCCTTCATCTCTGTTCCTGGTGACTTGTCCTTCCCGTCATTCTCAGTCCATGGTCCCTTTGGGGGCTTCAAAGCTCTACCTCACTAATGAAGCTAGAGTTAAGAGAAGGAAGCTTTCTCCCGTCTTAGTAGAAAGTGATCTCTTCTTGTCTTTGCTGACTCTATGCACTTTCATTCTTCCTTTTTTTTTTTTGTCTCAATAATGTGGCAAACTGTATCTGGGAAAGAGACTTAGGCAATCAACAGTCTAAGACGGGAGCTAGAAGGCAAGAGGCCTGAATTGCCACCAACAAGACTATATGCCAGGCCCCTTCCTTCTTCCTGGCAAGTATAACAGCAGAAATAAATGAGCTACCATACAGGCTTAAAAGAAGAAAGAGAAATAACAAGGTAGATTTTTATGTCCAAAAAGTTACTCAGTGTTGCAATAAAGTAAACAAAAGGAGATAAAGAAAAGCCAGAACTTTTTGTTATAGTAAAACTGTTGAAATTTCTTATATATGTGTCCTGAGGGGCTGAACCACACTATAGAAAAAGGAAAAAAACAAACAAGATAAAAAACATGACCAGTGAATGTGTCATTTTGACATTTATTTTTACTGTGAACAATTCTATTTGGTCATAAAATAAAACTACCTGCAAAAAAAATAATGATGTTAGGGCTAGAGAGATGACTCACTTGATAAAGCACTCACCCACTCATGAGTTTGATGCACAGACCCCAGGTTAAAATCTGGAAGCCGAGGCAGGCTTCTGACAGAGATGTGAGCATGAGCACCTCATGGCACAAAGGTTGGGTGTCTGACTCCAGAGATGGGAGTCATAGATGGGAGAATTTTCCAGAAGCTCAAGGTGAGCCCAGCAAAGAACAATAGAAGTGTGAGAATCCAGACCAAGAAATCCTGCCTCCAATGAGGTGGGTAGAAAGCAGCCCTCTGACCTCCAACACACACTCTGGAGCACACCCATGCCCATCATCACCCACTCACACACATGAACACGTATGTACACCAGCAGATGGGCACACAAATAAATAGAAAGATTAAATTAAATTAATTTTTCATAAAAAATTAATTTTACAAGCCAGTCATGGTGGCACATGTCTGTCATCTTGACAATCGGGGGCTGAGACAGGAGGATCATGGTTTCAGCCTAGCTTGAGCTACATAGAGAGATCCTATCTCAAAATAATATAATAATATTTTATTCTTTCACTTGTGTGTATATGTGTGTAATGTGCTGTGTTTGTGTGTCTGTCTGTCTGTCTGTGTGGTGTGTACTTATGGAACCCCATATGCTCACCTGTGGGAGCCAGGATGGAACTTAAGGTGTCCCCTTCCATCCCGCTTCTTTCTGCCTGGTCTTGTTTTTAGCTAGAGACTCTTTATTTTATTATTATTTTTTTAATCAGTAGAAACTTTGTATGTACAGTTCATGTGTAGGTACAACCGTTTGCCTCTCCTCACCCCATTCCACTGAGGGCCCTCTTCATTCTTCTGCTGGAATGCTTCCTGGGATGGAAGGCTATGAGTTGTGTGAGTGGCAGACAGTTTGGGAGGGGAGGGGGGTTGTTGCCTCTGGCTGTTCCTTCCACCACGACTCTTACAGTCTTTCTGCCCCATCTTCCACAAAGTTCCCTGGGTCATGGTGGGTGAGTTTTAGGTCTGCTTTTGTGTTGAGCGCTTAGCAGTCTCTGGATTTCTGCTTTGGAACATTTTGAGTATCCTCAGTGTCTGTCTCCATCATTCTGGCGCAGGTTGTCAGGCTCGCTGTTGGAGCAGCACTCTTGCTCATCTCACCACTTCCTCTGTGGTTTCACCTGGGCCCTAGGTAAAACACAGGGGTGATTTGTTAGGGGTGGTTCATCTACTGCCAGGAGTCAGCTATCATTTCGAAAAAATGATAAGATTCTAATTGTAATTATGTTACACTTACAGTTATGCAACTATAAATTATACTTATAAAATAACAACATTGTAACATCCTTTTATAGATAAAACTGATGAGAGTCAAGTGGAGGGAGCTACAGACCCCTTACTGGTCATCCATAACACCTTCAAATGTACATAAAGCCTTGTAGAGACCATGTTTGGTCTAGTACAAGCTTACTTTTAGGAAGTAAGCAGGAATATGCTAGTGGGGGTGGTAGTGTATGTGGATTTGGTGTGAGTGCCTTTTTAGCATAATTCATTGACACTTTATAGAAAATCAATGGCAGTTAATATTTTATCATTTTACTCTCTCTTTATGACTGGTTGATAAAAGCATTTAGCTCTGTGTGTCCAGAAAAGGAAAGGACAGATCAAAAGGTCATCAGTGCTCTGATTCTAGTATCACAAAGTGACTTGAGTAGGAGGGGAATCATGTCCAAGCACTGACCTTATTTCAAGAGTCTTTTGCATTTTAAAATAGACATCTGAACGTGTGTTTACCCCTCCACACCTTGTGTCTCCTCACCTAGGAGAGCCCCCATTTTAGCAGAAGTTTAGTTTTTCTCCACAATTCTCATTTGTTTCCTAGTGATACCCATATTCTAATGTACAGTGATTCTAAGCTGGTCCTTTATGATCAATAAGCCTCTCTCTCTCTGTCTTTTCCTTCTCTCTTTTTTCCTTCCTCTCTCCATCCCTTTCTCCCCAAAGTGGGTGTCCCTATGGAATTAGGTCTCTCTATGCTACTCTCAATTTACTGTGTAATCCAGTCTGGCCCCCCCAAATCAATATTCTCCTGTCTCAGCCTCCAAGTGCTAGGGTTACAAGCATGTACCACTCACTATGTCCAGCTTTCCAAATATTTTTTTCTGAGGTAGAGTCTCTCTCTAGCCCAGGCTGACCTGGAATTTACTATGTAGTCTCAGGCTGGCCTCGAACTCACAGTGATCCTCCTACCTCTGCCTCTGAGGGCTGAGACTAAAGGTGTGTGCCACCATACTTAGCAAAATATTTATTAATTTATGAGAATTGAGAGAGACAGGGGGAGAGAGAGAGAGAATAGGATCTCCTATTTGAAAGGATGGACGAAAAGCTGGAGCCATACTTCACAAGGAGTACGATTCAGCAATGTGCTGCAACCAAGACACACTGGTTCTTTCTTGCCCTCCAAGAAATTATTTCATTTGCCTCCACTCCCTCTGTACCACCCTGGGCCAGCCACCTCTCCACCTCTGGCCATCGGACCCTAATGTGTCCTTTTCATATTTCTTGAAGAGATACCTGAAACCAAAGATAATACCAAACCCTACATAAACTACCTTTTTTTTCACAAAACATACCTGCCTTTGGGTGATAAAGTTTAATATATAAATTATGCATGGTAAGAAATTAAAACTTCATAATAAAATAGACTATGAAGTATGAAATTATCTAAATTTTATGAATGCTTCATTTCTGGAGTTTCCACTTTTTAATCTTTTCAGACAGCAGTTGACTGTGGTCAACCAAAACCACAGGAAGCACAACCACAGATAAAGTCTTTGGTCTACTGTCTGATCCCTGATATGATGGGCTCAGGTGACTGTTGAGTTGGGCCAAGGAGGCACAGGTTAGGAGTCTGGTCAGATTACTTCCAGTGTCCAGTCGTGTGGTTGAACACCATGATTTTGGAGCAGTCAACCTTGAAGTTGGACTTCTCTCACTCAAGAGTCTACAAGCAGAGGATTGAAGCAGAGCAAAACTCAGGCAGAACAAAGAAAACCAGAACTGAGGATAAGAAGAGGTCTGATGAGGTCTTTACTAATTCAGAGTTCAGTGAGTTCAGATTGAAATCATTGTTGGCTTGCTTGATTATTTAACAGCAACCATATTAAGTTGAATGTTTCCCATTCAGGGTGAAAAATTGTTTCATAAGGGCCTCTGGAAAATACTGCAATTTTATGTTGAATTTTAATTAGTGCTAATAAATAAAACCCTTCTTGTTGGGTACATTGGGATGTGCACAGAATTTTTAAATAAAAGTGAACTCAATGCATCCATCAAAGTGACTTATGAAATAAAATCACTTATTCCAGCCAAAATTCAATAGCAATGTGTGCAATGCCACCTGGTTGTCAAGAACCATTCTAGAAAGCTGCTGATATTTTTAGAGGTTGGCAATATGCAGGGCCTGAGAAGACCCCTGCCACCACCAACACAGGCCATTCCCAATATTCATGCACGTTGAGTCCAAAATGACAAAGTGGTTTGGCTGATACTTGAGTTTCGTTTTGCCAAGAAGATGGAAATGCAAATGAAAAGCCAGGGACTCTAAGTAAATGGGGGGGGGTCCAAGGGCTCCTGTGACAGTGAGAAACCGAGATGTCCTCAGCTCAGCAGATAGAGCAGAGTTCTGGGTTTGTCCTAGGATGCCTGGGCAGATAAGTCCTTGGAAAAGTGTAAAGGTTTTCAAGTGAGACACAACTGAGCAAGTCCCTTCTCTGAATATGAGTTTCCTCCACCAGCTTGCATGGCAGAATTCTGGTCACATGATGTGCTTCAGTTCAACATGTCAAAATCGACTGTGTTTCCAAACTCGCTCCCCTCAGCTTTAATCTTCTTCAACTGATTCCTTCCCAAGCCCTGTAGACATATAGTTTGTAAATCTTGAATCTTTATGGATTATTTACTGCCATTCCCACTGTGTCATTGGACCGGCCACCTTAACACCTCTGGTCATAAATCCTTCTCTTATTTGACATTCTAGAAGAAATAGCCTTCTCCTGTCTACTGTTGTTTCTTTCTGATCCATTTTTTAAAAAATATTTTATTTATTTATGAGAGAGAGAGAGAGAGAGAGAGAGAGAGAGAGAGAGAGAGAAAGGGCCTCCAGACACATGCACCCTCTTGTGCATCTGGCTTTACATGGGCACTGGGGAATTGAACTCAGGTCCTTCTGCATTGCAGGCAAACATCTCAACCGCTAAGCTATCTCTTCAGCCTCTGATCCATTCTTGAGAGCTTTCCAAAATATAGACCTGGTCCTGTGGCTTCTCCTTGGAATCATTCGTTGGATAAAAGTCAAACTCCTTAACACAAACTTCAAGGCCCTGCATAGTTCCTACATCCTTAGTCATAGTGCCCATGGGTACCCATCCATGCCACAGCTAACTTAGGAAGGTCCCTCCCCCGTGCCTAGCTCTGAAACCAGTGGTCCTCTGGACTTGAGACACATGTCCTTCATTGGGCCCTCCCTAGCTTTGTGGACTTAACTCCATTACCCATGGCTCTCTCTATAAGTGTTGGCCAATATTGACTCCATTAATTGTTAGAATTCCGGTAGTCACACCCAATATTCTCCCTCCCAGAACACTTTGTGTAACGATTAGTTCTCGGATCTCCCTGCAGCCTGAAGGTCCGGGGCAGTGAGGGAAGGTGAGAGAAACTGTGCATCACCTGTGTTAGATTTTGGCCTGTGCTTGTCAAACTGCTCATTATCTTTTTTTTTAACATTTTTATTTATTCATTTTTCAAGCAGAGATACAATGAGAAAGAGAGAGAGCACCAGGGCCACCACCTTGTGGGTCTGGCTTATGTGGGTCCTGGGGAATTGAACCCGGGACCTTAGGCACTGGAGGCAAGTGCCTTAACCACTGAGCAAACTCTCCAGCCCTCATTATCTTTATGATTCAATTTCTTTGTCTGTAAAATGGGAAGAAGGGTCAGGCTTGTGCCACCGAATTGTAGTGAGAGTGGGATGAAGTAATATATTCAAGAGTTAAATGCATTGGCTGGTGCATAGAAAATAAGTCTACAATAAGCTGAGCTACCCACATAATGAGCACTTACTAAATACAAGGTTTGGTTTGTTTTGTTTTGCTTTTTAAGGCAAGGTATTTATTCCCAAGAGGGTTTCATCTTTCTTCATTTCTAGTAGTGTGATTAAATTAGTGTTCCCAAACTGAGATTATAGCCCAGTGGTAGAGTGCTTGCCTAGCAGGTGTATGGCCCTGAGTTCAGAGGTGAATCCCAAAGTAAACAGTGTTGATACTGGGTTTGCGTCTTATTTGGGTACCCTCAAACCCCCAATCTGTGGCCCTGAGTTCAGAGGTGAATCCCAAAGTAAATAGTGTTTATACTGGGTTTGCATCCTATTTGGGTACCCTCAAACCCCCAATCTGTGCAGCCTTGAAGGATGACAGAGGATATAAAGTAGAACGAAAGTGAGTACTGAATCCATAAAGTATCTTCTCTAGCCAACCAGACAGAAGGGCCAGCATCTCATCTAGTACCGGTGGTCATTGTCTCTGCCACTGTGCTGAAGTGCTGTTTCTGAACCGTTCCCTTGGAGGCCACTGGAGGGGAAGTCCGGCAAAATGAGTCTCCAACTTGAAAGGCCATTCATCAGAGTGCACGAGCATGCAAGCACATGGGGGCACTCACAGTTTTCCAAGGCACCCCCATAGTAAAACAAAACAAAAAGAAAAATTAAAGTCACCAAATAAATTCCAAAGGCAAAACTACAATTAGTGCATCATAGGCTATGTGGCATTTTTTAATGTCTTGGCCAGAGATGGGGGAAAAAAAACCCAGGGAGCTTCCCACTCCTCTGGGCTGTTAAGTTTTTATGAAAACATGGTGTATAAAAAATCAATAAACATTGGACCTTGCCACAGTTCTGTGAGGGTGTCCTTATTACCTGCTGCTTGCCAGGCTTTAGAACTTTGTCATTGTCATTTTTGAATCTCAGATGAGTCACTGGGGCTCTTGCCCCCAGAGGGACCTCATTATGATTCAGTGCAACAGACTGAGCCGGCTGGGGCTTCCGGCGTGAGGAGTGAGTGTGTGTGTCTGAGCGGTGGCTCAGGCTCAGCGTTGGCATGAGGCTTAATTGACACCTTTGATGTAGCCTAAGACAGAACCCGCACCTCCCACTGCCGCCCGCCGGGAAGACGTCAGCCTTACGCAGGAAAAGCATCTGCCCGTGAATCCTGCATCTCATTCAGCCTGCTCCGGGAGCAGCCCCAGCCATCCCTCACTAATCCAACTGGGTCCCCTTTCCGGCGGGTGCTGGGCTTAGTGCTGTCAGGTCAAACACTAAGACTGTGTCCATGTTAGAGCTCATAGAAGGTAAGTGGAATGCACTGTGGCTCTCCCTGTGACCCTCCAGCATGCATGTGTCTACTTCACTCCCTGTAATGTTGCATTTTTACAAGGAAGAAGAGGCAGCCTTAGAGATCCTTATAAAACCAGGGGGCCTGTGTGTTCTTAGAAGCGGTGCTAGTTAGAGAAAGGAATTGCTTACTTGACTTCTGTAGCTTCATCTTGGCTAAGTGACAATGGGGTATAAAACTTGAGTGCCAGGTGGAATTTGGGTGATTTGAAGTGTTCTTGTTCGTGGCAGCAAAGACCAACTGTGCAGAGTTCCTCAGCATCTGTGGCCAATTATTTTGTCCTGTGCAAGGCAGGGCCATCAGAATCAGACTTGGGGATGAACAGGACACGAATGAATGTAGGACTGTCTAGAAGTGAGTTATTAATTATAACAACACAGTAATTTCTCAAGTCGGTGGGGATGTCAGAGCTGTTCTAACATTTTTCTCCTATCAGACAACTTAAGTAAAGACACTGAAAATGTCTCAAGACCTTAAAAAATATTCCCAAAACGTTTTGGCTCAAATTAAACTATCACCAATAAGTTCATCGGGAAAGTTGTGAAAAGTACATTTTGAAAATGATTATGTAATTGCCATTGTATTAAACACAAGATTAGTGGAACAGTGAAGATGGTTACTCCCTCGGGCTGTTTGTCATAATATACATAATAATAAGGGTTTAAATTTTAGCAGATGTCCCTCTCTGACTGCTTATTTCTCCAAGATGATTGTCATGAAAATCTTTTGACATACCATTTGTCTCTCTGTGTGATTCCTTGTATTTCTAGTCAATGGAACCCCTGGGAGTCAGCTCTCTACTCCACGCTCGGGCAAGTCTCCAAGTCCCTCACCCACCAGCCCAGGAAGCCTGCGGAAGCAGAGGGTAAGGACACTCTATTCAAGTCCTGTCTGAGCCTTGGTACAGAGTGGCACAGGTGCCTGTTAAGTACTGTTGCTTCTCTTCAGGGAGTAACCAAGCCAGAGCAGAAGGTAAATAGAGGTGGCTCACTTACCATTGCTGTGGTTCAGCTAGAACTCAGACCAGTCCAGTCTTCATGCTGGACTGTATGTATACATTGGCTGCTTCACTTTTAAATACCCTCCTCTTTTTTGTTTTCTATCTACAGACTTTATTTGAACTGGTTCATAAGTTTCCTGTATTGTAGTGAGCTTTGTTAAATATCATCAGGGATCATTTATCCCTTAAGGAAAAATACTGTTAATGGAGGGGTGGATCTTGATGGAGAATTGCACTATGGCAGAGGATGGTGGTCCAGAGCAGAGGAGAGTTTATAGAGTAAAATATAGGAACATAGGATACATGATGTAGTGAATGAAAGCTGTGTTTAGCACATGCTCTTGCTTTTATTTTGAGCCTATTGTATAATAATAGAGATATTGGCTGAATTCGGAGACTAAAGAAGAAGGCACAGGAAGTCAGTGCTGAACAAGGGGATGAGGATTGTCTTTATTCAGAGAATTATTGTTTCTATCCCCTCACAGCCTTTCCAGTAATATCCAGGCAAGAATCAGAGGATTGGGAAGGGGAGATGGGGAAGGAACAATGGGAAAAGTTGAAGACCCATCATAATGCTGATTTCAGAAGTGAGGCAGGGGGATGGGTACCCTTGGGAAATTTTCATGCGAGTGTTTACTGAATATTTTAATCAAGTGCCTTAGAGGCTACTGTCCTCAAACACTGGATGCTTGAATATGATTTATTATACATTTTAAATGACAGTCGAAGTTCCATAAACTTAAGTTTCATCTAAGAGGGAAGTCCTTCTCTTCAAGTTTCTTACCTAGGTGGTCCTTTAGGCTGCTAGAACCATCAGCCATTTCCAGTGGGGACAAGACAATCAGCTAATCAATTGTCTTTTTTGAACCTGTTATACCCATGATCAGTTTCCATCTGTTATCTTTCTCCACTAGTTCTCCTGGCATTAGGATGAGCTTGCTTAGGCTGATGAAGCCTAGAATTTGACATCAGCTTCTCCACTCAATCAAGGGCTGGATCATCTCATAGAAGTCTATCATCCTTTCTGGATGATTCCAGAAATCATTAATGAACTGTTTGAGGAAGAACTGGCCACACTGATCCAGTCTCCTAAAGGTCTATGCTTCAGGAGAAGGAAACATGGCCATTCTTTTCCAATAAATATTGCCCAGGAAAGCCCCAATGTATAGGGATAACCAGAGGTCTAGCATAAGAAGGCCCCTCTTTCTGAGAACATTCTCTCTCCCCAAGTGCATACCTGCTTTGGAGAGCATACCTAGCATAGAAATCTCATTTGATCCTTTAAACTTGCACTCGGGATTTAATTTAATTTTAATAGCTCAGGTTCAGTTGTTGAAATTAAATTAAGGGTGGCTGAGAAACCCTGCTATAGATGAGAGCATCTCTCCCTGTATGTTTATTTTGTGGGGACCCCCCTCCATCTTGGGGATACAAAGATTTGCTCAGATGTTCTTTGTTGGCAAAATGAGGTTAGAATTTGCATCTTGGCATTCTCTGCTTCACTAGGATTTTGTTCAACTGAGGCAGAAAATTTCCACCCTGCTGTGTAGTCATTGACTTATATAATTAACACTTTCAGCACATGGGGAATGATTATAAAGTGTGGCTCTCAGGCAGCCTTTTTTTTCATTTTGCCATTTACACCACCAGTACAAGCATCCTCCTTGACAGAGAAAAAAAATCTCATTTATTTTAGAAGGACAAAGGGTTTATTACCATCTGAAAATGCTTATTAAACACATGTGAAGACACTGACTATATTCAAAGATGGTTCGGTTTTCAAGCCTTTGAATTTATGAGTACCCTCCATCTATGTACCATGTCAGTGTGTGGAGACATTTCCAGCTGCTTTAGTGAGAGGGGCTTTCATCTCTGTGTGTAGACAACTGCATCAAATAACCCCTCCCAGTTAAAATGAGACCAGAATATCCCTAAAAACTGATCCTGTTTCAAATTTGGATAATATTCCTCTCAAGTGGTTGGCTACAATCCTATGCAGGAAATACTGAAATAAGTGAAAGATAGCATGTGCTAAAAGAAAACACTTCAAAGAATAAAATTAACTCTTTTTATTGCAAATTAGAAAACAGTAGCTACTTCTATTTTTTGCCTTCTGCGTTGCCTAGTAACATAACCGGAAAATGCGCTGGCAGCCCCCATCCCAACACGCACACACCTTAACAAGATCATAAGCTGTTACTTTCTTTACAGATAGAAAAAAACTATAATTTTTACTTCTGTTAATTATGATTTAATAAACTATTTGTCTTCCCTTTAAATTATGTTTCTATGTTACTTCTTTTGGCATTTTAGAATAGCCATGTGCAATGAGTCTACACCTCAGATCTTTTTTCTTGGTATTTAAGACAATGTACCAAGTAACCTCTAGTTTTCCAAAGCACAGTTATTTAAATCACTGTCTAGAGCATCTGTTTGTCCTCAGAAGCAAATTCTGGAGGCTCTTTTTTTCCTACCCATGAACTTTTTTTTGGTTCCCCCTTTTTAAGATATCAGGAAGAAATGTGTTCTGTTGTGTAGGTTGAATGAAGTTCCCCATGGTGCCCCCACATCACTGACTTTTGTAGATTACCTGATCAGTAGATGATGTGAGGAGTGGGCGGCACAAAACTGGCAAAAAGCCAACTGTAGACACTCTCTGCAGATCTGAGCTGGTTGCCTGGCTACCAACATTGAGATCTAGTAGCAGGAAGAGGTGTGGAGAAGAAGAGGAGAGATGAGATGGGAAAGGGCCTGGGAACCTGGCAAGGAGAATTGGGAAAGAGACAGGGTGGGACAGCTATGCAGCCTTCAGTCATGCACACAAATTTCTGAAGGGACAGTGTCCTTTGGGTTTACACTGTGCACAAATGCTCCCCTTGACTTGCTGCTCTTGGACCAGGATATGCTGAATGCCAGCTGGCACTCCTGATAAATGATTTTGTGAGGTAAGCACATTCCTTTTTTTTTTCTACCCAGAATGGGGTAGAATAGTCTAGACACAGAACAGCAGAGTTGATCTTGGCAGTCAGCAAGGGCCATAACTTCACTGGACACAAAGGAAGACAGGAGCTCATAACAGATCAGACAGCATGTTTTCTTGCCAGCAGGAGGAAATGATCATCATTTTGTCTGTGGAGATGATTTGTCTATTGTAATCTTCCTTCTTGTCCAAAGCTGGTGACTTTAAAGAGTCTAATGATACTAGAAACCAAGGATGCCCATTCCAAGTTGCTCCCAAGAGAGTGGCAGGGCAGCCATGAAAGCCAAGTAAACGCATCTGTCCTGCCCTTCCTTACAGGACCTGTACCGCCCCCTCTCATCGGATGATTTGGACTCTGTAGGAGACTCAGTGTAAAAGACACAATGGAGCAGTGTATATGGTTTGTGATTGGGTGAAGGTTTCACATTTCCTAAGCAAACGTCTAACAGCAAAATACACAGAAGAGTTTTGCATACCTCCAAACGATAAAGATCAAGTCATGCAAAAGCAAATAATCAGGCATTTTATATCCACAATTTTCATCCTTGAAGGAAAGATTTTTTTTTAAATATCTCCTCCATTTGTTCCAACTGGGAGAAGTTTGGGCACAATATTGCTCAGTGAGTGAGGATTTTGTGTAATATTTGGTTCTAGATAAATTTCATATAAATGTTGAATACAAGAACGACCCTAATTTCATGAATGCAAATTTCATTTTAATCATAAGTAGACATATAGGTGCAAGTTTTCTGAGCTTACTACAAGGCAGAAGGAAACGGCACTAGCAGACATATTTTTTCTCAAATTTACATTCTTTTTCTAAAAATTGGATTCTGATTTTTAGTTATTTTATTGCAAAATCATGAAAATTGGATTTTTTCCCACTTAGGTAGTAGAGCAAATTTTTTATGACTTTGAAAGTTTATATAGTCGGGGGCGGAAGTCTCATGCAAATACATCATCTAAGACTGACATTACACATTAAGAACATTCCTTGTTTTTGTAGTAAGTTTTTATTTTTTAAAATTATTTTTTGTTAAAAAGAGGTTAAACCATATGGAAAAACAAGGATCTTTTTTATTATCATTGGTATAAATTATATAATTCTTCCCTACAACTATACATGTAAATTTTTCAAATGTGTGATTTTTTTTAACTTAAAAAAATTGAATTTGGACTTTTTCTACAAATCAGTTTGAAAATTAAAATTATTTTCAATGGTGCTATATACATTAAGCCCTAAATATCCTAATCTCCATTTTATAAATTCTGGATTTTACTGTTGTTTAGGAATTTTTCAAATGCAAAACTCCTTTTGTGTTAAACCAAGTCTGTAATTATAACCTACTGCTAAACACTAACCTACTAACTCTGCTCTTCTGTCCTGTATTTTAAAAAAATATAGTCAGCTTTGCTTAAACATCAAACAATTATTTTTAAACCTGAATGTAAAAATTTTTCTTTAATCTGTATGGTCCCGTGAACACTTACTTTTCCTAGCTTGAACACTAACACTTTAAGACTTGGGATGCATGGTTTCCATGTTCCCCAGGCTTGACATATCTCAGTAGGTGATAAATTAAGAATATATGATGCCATTTGGAGGCTTTAACTTGCAATTTCTTTCAAACTTTACTTGAAAACAATTTCAAAATGCTTGATTCAAGATGGAAAGGAATTCAGTTGTCATACACTTTTAAATGTTATTGATTTAGCTCCTTGGAAAATTGTTCAACCAGTAAATTTTACCATCTGGTTTACAGTTACCTATGTTTCCCGTCTCACTTGACAAGTGAATAAAAAAAAAATATTCCAACCAAAAGGAAAAGGAAAATGAAAAGTCCAGGCTCCCTAACAGCATTTGAAAACTTAGGCTGATAATAATTAGTGCCTCATTACCCTGTCTGTGGGAGGACAAGGCATTTCTTTGGCATGCCTTTGAGAACTGCAAAATCCTTCCATCTTGAAAGCACAGTCCGCAATCATACCTGCTCCAGACATCGGGTTTTAAAACTGTTTCCAATAGACACGAACAGAGACTCCTGCTGAGATCAAAAGACCGAATTGCCTTCACTCAAACAGTAAACATCTGTGAGGCTGCCTTTGCTAGTGTCTGTTTTAGTTATGTCTTTGTAAAGTGCATTACTTAATACAGTCGAGTCCATAAAAGATTAGTATGTATTTGACTAAACTGTCAGAAATGCATAGAAAGCAGTAGAACAGTTACCTGAAATCTGCTGGGGTCAGCTGGTTCAGAAGAAAAATAAATTCCAGTAATTTCAACTTCCCCGTGCTGTCAATCTTACGGACAACTGCTGCTTAGAATGGACCAATAAACGCTATTGCTCTGGATAAGTAGCAGATATTGCCAATTGATATAAAGCCCATGGCTTTGTTTAGACACACAGCATAAAGAAAATGGACTTGTACTAATTGCCAATAGATATCATGGCCAACTTTCCATTCAAGCAGTTCCAAGGGAAATGCTATTCCACAGCATTTAATCTTTTGAACATATGCCTTTTATTAAAGAACTGTTCAGGAGCAATATATATCATTTACGTTTTGAAACTAAAGTCCCTCGGAGATTGAAATAACACACCATTTATAGACTTTGAGATCTTTTTCTATACAGGGAAATAATTCTATTATACTAAAACAGAAATGGGGGGAAAAATCTTTAACATCAAACCAGAAGTTTTTCAGCTCATTGGTGGAACCCAAATGATGGTTTGTAGGCACTTAAGATGTGCTTATTTATAGAATTGTTTTTTTTTTTTAAATTAGACACAGAATTTTAAAGTTGTTCTACTGAGCAAGAGAGGACTCCACCCAGTCAAAGCCATGGGTGCTGTCCCGGGAATAACCTTACACATGCCTCGTAGACTGTACTGTAGTTGAAAGTTTTGAGGCTTTTTCATTCACACTCACATTTTTTAGACATAACTATCATGAAAAAAAAATGTTACAAATATTTCCCTGATTTCAGCATTTTGGAAGCTGAAAACCTTAGCGATCTATATAAAAATGTGGATTTCAGTGTGAACTCAAAAGACTGGTTTTGAAAGCCATGTGGAATATTCGTCATGTCTGACTCCTCAGTGAAGCAGGCGGGATCTACAGGGAGTCTGCACTGCCATAATGTTGAAGACGTTCCATGTCCACCCATCGGTATACATCCCTGTATACATATATTAGCCCATCTAAATATTGCAAAGCCAAATCACATTGCCTGAAAACATTTGAACCAACACTAGTTTCTGGCATATATTCTCTGTGCTAACCAACAAGGCTATTTTGCTTTTATCCACTACCCATCTACACATAATTGTGCTTTAAAAAATGAAGTACAAACACCATATTTCTTAATAAAAGAGATGAATATTCCATTTTTAAAAGTCCATATATTTTCACTGATGGATAACTAAAGTTTTTATTGTGGCCATATATCTATACAGGTATGTGGGTGTTTATGTGATTTTTCAGAGCTGAGTGTGTATGTGAGCGTGCCTATGTAAGCACTTGTGTATGTAGATAGAACATAAATAGTGAAGTCTGGTATTTGTGGCACAGCCTTATATGTTACTGGCTCTTGTGGAATTGTATGTAAAACTTTATGTTATAAAATACTACACTGTGAAATAGTAGTTGGACTATCTTTAAGTTCAAAAGCAGTTTGCTAAACAAATAAAAAGTTCCAAATTATCCAAAAATAATTCAAATCCAGACAAACATTTAAAGCCTAAGCGAATCCAATATTAACTACCATTAAATAAAATACTCATTAATATTTTATTATAACTTCTTGATATTCGATTAATAAAATGATTTAACACAATATTGATTTCCTGTTGTATGTATATTGATGACTATGATGATCATCAATGAATATTCACAAAAAAACCCTAATTTTACAGAATTGTGAGGAGTTGTATTATGCTGAAATAAATACAGAAAAATATCCCAAGTATATTTGCTTTGAAGTTGGTTTGATTACAAAGCCAGATAACCTGTAAGGTCATTTTGTATGTTCCTTGAAGATGTTGTAATCTGTTAAAATATTTCGAATATGCTTGCTCTGTGTGTACATGTCTACACAAGTATATACACATTTGAAAGTGCTAATTGACTGAATTTTCTCTCTGTGTGTACATTGGTTCATTGCTGCACCTTTGTAATAGCCTCACTAGCCTCTTTCATTGTGCATGTCAGTGAAAACTGCATTTGATGGGCTAACCCATGGAGGAGTAGTGTGGAAATCAAAGATACACTGACTTCGGTATAACAGCTGCCTGATACAGTTTGTTAAACTCCTCTGGGGGGAAAAGTATTTGTAATTTTGTGCCTGTAACGCATGTGGAAAATTAGGAAATCAGAGCCCCTCACTCTAATTTTAAGGTGCATGATAATGGGGTGTGTTTAAAATGTGGTTTATGGTAAAGATGGTAGATAAATCCCAAGGTAGTATAAATGATGCATGTGATACATAGGTGTTTGTATTATATATGGCCACACAATGTTTTTGAAGCCAGGGTAGTAGCTATGTAAAGGTTTATAGTCAAAGAATATGAGTAAATCTTACTGTGATGTGTTTTGGGGGGAGTTTTCACTCATCACCAGACAAGGAATTCAATTTATTTTTTTTCTGTGGTCTCTGAAACACTATGGATGTTATAATTTGATAATTTTTATAAAGAGTTTACATAGCACTTACAGTTGGAGTTGCTTGGATGAGTGTTCTCTTTAAAAAGCATTTGGTGTTAACATGGTTTAAGCAGCAGTATATTTAAAATTTGAGCACATTCATGGAGTTTTGTAGACTTGAGAATTAATGATGTTTATTGGACTACCCAGTTTGAAAAGTTTCCATCCCTTTGTGCTATGGTTTCATTGTAAAATGTTGTATCTTGCGTTTCACACTAGACCATGTTATTCCTCTTGAACTTAACTTTGTGACGCTTACCACCTTAGAATTACTATATATAATAAACAGGAAAAATTGCCTATGTTGTTCAGTGATTTTCTTTCAGAAAGCTTGATGGATAGATACGAATTGAAATGACCATGTTGGGTAAGGGTCACCTTCATCATCATGTATGTGCTGTTGTTTTGTTGTAAGTAACATCACCAAATGATATTTGCAATATTACAGAATAGTCCCACATGACAAAATACAAATTACTGACAGTAAAACAGAGTAAGATTTACTGATGAAATTCTATTTCAGTTTGTTAAATTATAATCTGGAAAATGATTTTCTCTCCAGGTTACCTTAAAGGTGAATTTGACAGACAAATAGAAAACTGACTAGAGGTTAAGGTGTTCAATTCCCCATTGATACAAAGTGGCGCATGCACCTGGAGTTCATTTGCAACAGCTGGCAGCCCTGGTGTGCCCATTCTCTCTCTTTCTCTCTCTCTCTCTCTCTTTCTCTCTCTCTCTCTCTCCCCTTGGAAATAAATAGCAATGTTTTTAAAAAGAAAAAAGAATTAAAATGCACCTTTAAACATACTAGCTGTCTCCTGCATTTCCCCCAACATCATGGAATTTGCAGTGAGAAAATATACATGTATTTTGTATGTGTATATAGACAAGCTACTTTTTTAAAAAGTACTGTATATATAGTCAATAAATATTTATAATGAAATAAATAATAACATCCCCATTTTCATCTATTCTTCTCTCAGTAAACCAATTTCATGACTCACACTTAAAACAATTTAGTCAAAACATTATGAAATTTTTATTCTTCCTTTAAAGTTTTAACTAATTCATTTTTGTTATTAATTTGATTTCTATTGCCATAAAGTTTATTGAGGCTAAACATACCATGAAGAACATAGAGAATTTTTTAAAAAGTGTTACTTTGTGTCTTATTTCAAATTATGGTATCTGTTGGTCAGTGCAGATTAAGGCCATGGGCTAGATGTTCTATAGTCACTTGGGAAGTAAATAAATGCATGGCTTTTTATTTACACACAATCTAATATCTCAAATGCTCTGCACAAGATTTTTTTTAATATTTTTATTTGATCATATTAGGGGGCAGAAAGAGACAGAGACAGAGGGAGAGTAAGTATGGGCACATCAGGGTCTCCTTCCACTGCAAACAAATGCCAGGCACATGCTCCACTTTTTAAAAATTTTTTTCTTTATTAAGCAGAAAGAAAGAGAGAGGGAGAGAGAGAGAGAGAGAGAGAGAGAGCACCAGGGCCACCACCTTGTGGGTCTGGCTTATGTGGGTACTGGGGAATTGAACCCAGGGCCTTCGGCACTGGAGGCAAGTGCCTTAACCACTAAGCCATCTCTCCAGCCCCACATGCTCCACTTTGTGCATCTGGCTTTACATAGGGACTTAGGAATTAAACCCAAGCTGTCAGGTTTTGCAAGCAAGCACCTTTAACTTATGAGCCATCTCTTCATCCCCAAGAAAATTTCTTCATGTTGTTACATCTGCTCATCTTCAACTTTTCCATAGACCTAAAGTCAAGATTACCAAGACAACTTTTAGAGTTGTAAAAATATTTATTGCTTATGTTTTCTTTATAGAGATAATCTAGAAATTATATGACAGTGACCACTTGATTTCTAAGGTCTCTTTAAACACTTTCCACAATCCTCTTAACACAACATAACAAGTTAAAACCTTAGGTCAAGGTTCAATGTGAAACAGTAATAATGCAACTATTCAGGCAAGGCTGAAGTTACGTGACAGATTTGTCTACATTGATTGAAACAATTGTATCAACTGGATATTTTCCAAATCTCAATGCAGTTTGAACCCCGGCTGAGTGACAACATTAATACAAGGGGCATGAGTAACTCACAGCATTTAATAATGAACTGTTTCTTTTACTCCGTAGTCATCAGCTACATCTTGGTCAAATGTGGTTAGAGCTGTTATGTCAGCTTTCTCGCTTACCTCAAAAAGTGTGATATGTTCCCCATCTGTTCTGTGATCCCAAACTAAATAACCACACTTAGGATGTGTTCTTACTTAAGGAAGTTCTTTTATGACGTTGTACTGTAAAAGCACCCAGGTGTCAGCAACCTGCCCAAATGGTTCCCATTTAATCTGCCAGGAGGTGATGACATTTCAAATGTCACAACGCCTCCTAGAGCAGTTAATTGCTTTACGTTCTAAAATAACTGTATGTTTGGTACTGTGGACCCAGATGCTTCAGAATTAGCAAACAGGCTGAAGTAAACATAAAACCTTACCAGCGTGTGCCTTCTCAAGTGATTTGTCTGCTTACATAAAGCAATTTCTTTTAGATATAAAAAAATATATATAAGGGGACTTTTTAGATTCTGTCAATGAGAAAAAGAAAAAAGTCTGGTTAATCTCATTAGGTTAATTCTAAAGAATAATAACTTATACATGTTCTCGTTACCAGTTTCAGAAATCCTTCAACCAGACTTGCATATAAAAGGCAAAATTCTTTCAAGAGGGTCTAAGTATATTAAGGTGGCTTAGAACCAACTCTACTCAAAGAAGAAAGAGGGAGTAGGGGAGAAAAAGAGAGAGAAAGAGTTAGGAGAGAGAGACAGGAGACAAAAAAATTCAAAATTCAGAAGCAAAAAACAAAAGCCAGGGGAGAAAAAAAAAGAGAAAGAGTTAGGGGAGAGAGAGAGAGAGAGAGAGAGAGAGAGAGAGAGGAGACAAAAAAATTTTTAATTCTGAAGCAAAAAACAAAAGCCACCTCTGAAATAGAAACTAAGGAACTCCTGTGAATTCTGTGGAAGGTTAAAACTTGACACCAACCACTGACAAGCCAGTATGATCTTGAAGTGAATTAGATTTCTGTTCAGAAGAAAACAAGCTTTCTGTCGTCCTGCCCTGCCGTTAGCACACACCTCCACGATACACAATGCCTTTCCCTTTTGAACACTAGGTTTGAAGGGAGGTGTGGACAGCAGGCATATGGCCCCAGGACAGGGAAGGAATCATGGACTCCTGAAGCCTGGTCACTGATGTACAAGGCAAGAAACTGGAAATATGCAAATTGAGAAAGAGTAGACATTGGATTCACACCTGTTTCCAAAGCCCCGAAAGTGCTGCTTTCCTATGGGAAATGAATTACCCCTGTGAGGGTCAACTCAAGCCATGTGAGAGAACCTTAAGTGAAAATCAGAGGGCTATGATTTCAACATGACGAAAATAGCATTGTCTACTTTGCCTCGTATTAACAGTTGAGGAGCTGCCCCAGGGAGTTAATCATGTGTTCATTATTGGCTCTGTGGACAGAGGGTATCTGACCACTATGTTGGGCTTTCTGCAGTGGTTGATGCCGTCTCTGGATGGAAATGGGAGGGGGAAAGGTAACATTGCAGGTCCATTCAAGCCCAGAAGTTATGTGAGTTCCATGTACATTGTCTCAGAAAAGCGTATGGTGGTCACCATCTTACTTCCTTAGGAAAAAGAAGACAGAACACTCTTAGAAGGTCAGTAGATTTATTTATTCTACTTGAACACAATAACAAAACTAGAATTTTCCATTTTCCAACTACACTGTGTGCAAATATATGGGTTTTTTTCCTCTAAAAACTATAAGTCATCTACGATTTTCAGACACAGGAAATTTGAAATGACATGGGCTACATTTTTGCCAAACAGAGTTGAAAAAAAAAGTAAAAGCCATTGTAGACATAAGCACACTTGTCTTTTTTTACTAAAACAAAACAAAGCCTTAAGAACCTTGAGGGCGTTATGATCCTATGTGGAGGTGTGGAGCTGGTACTGTGGTATGCATTCAGGGCATCAGACATTCAGTGGTATTGTTGAAAATGTAATTTAATAGTTGATAAGGCTGTTTACTGAAGAATACATAGCAATTTGATAGAGTGCTGGCACTCTGGGTCAGAGTCCTGTGTTAAGTATCTGATGTGCTCATTAGAAGAAGTGTTGGGGACTGAGGATCTAAATTGTGAGCAACTTTGCGGGGAACACACTATAGGTCTGGTTGCTTGGGTGCTCGGTGAAAGAATGTGTCTTTTCATTCTAAAACATGGAATGCCATAGAAGGGAGGGAGCATCTGCCGCACTAAGCCTCAATGTGTCTACGTTATGAAACACCGCTTATAATGCTGTTGGTAGAAGTTTAAGGACCAGAAGAGAAGTTCTACACCTTAACCATTTACTTAGTACTCTTCAACGGGGAGCACCTTACGACTGGAGTGACCCGGGAGATGAAGGGTGTCACTGCTATGGAAAGCACACAACCTCCCTTCAAGTATGGCCATGTGAATGTTTATTTTCCTCAGTTACCAACATAATAAATCCGCCTTGTCTCAGCCTTCTGTCCCAATATTGTAAGTACGAGGTTTTCACAAACAGACATTCATAAAAGTCAGCAGAGCATGGCTTACAGGTCGATTAGTTTACAGTTCTGTCAGCACAGTGGGTTATGAATCTGGAGCGTCACACTAAGAAAAACTCGTGTTTGGAGGCTAGGATCTCAATTCCTCTTTCCAGTCTGACATATGACAAATGTGTGCTGGTGATCACAAAGGGAAGCCGGATGAGAAAAGATGAAAAGACAGCTCAAGTCACTGAGCTTATTGAGGGAAGATTTTTATGATCCTGAAAAATAAGGGACACATCTTAGAGTGTCTGGCATTCAGGGATCTAGAGGTATCATTATTAAGTTGACTTTCTTTCCATGTCAACTGTTAGTATTTGTGAATATAACCGATGGAGTGTATTCATCTTGTCATGCTCTATGGTGACTGGTTCAAATGGCCCGGGACGATTAGGTGGCAGAGCTCTAAAGACAGGAGTCTTTTTTTTAATGAAAATGAATGCCTTTGAATCTCCCCTGTAGGAAGCTCTTGTGTATGTAATGAACCCTATAAATCCTCTCTTCCCCCTTACTTTGTGCACCCACCGTTAAGGCTGGATAGAATGGGGAGGAGGTTGAAGGGGACAGGTAAGCAGAGGAAATCTAGGTCACGTTTGCTTCCCTAATGCAATTACAGATGCTCTTTCGCTTCTCTCTGCTCCACAGACAGCTGGCACCATGAGCCAATGCCACCCCTCACCACCTCCAGCTCCCATCAGGCCAACCAAGTGAATAATCCCAGGGAAACAGAAGGAAGATCTTTTAGGACAAGCTGTGTTCACTATTTAGAAGTAGCATTGCAGTTTGTAAATTGTGTCCTTGAGAAAGAGAGAGAGATGGGAAACATTTGAGGCTGAGTTTGACAATAGACTGTGGAAGATTGATGTCTAACATTTTCTAAAGCCAAACTGAGCTCAAGGATTTTGAAAAGGAAGAAATCGTGGGACACCAAGGCTTATAAGGATTATCTTCTCCTAATTAGTGCACCCCCTTACTGCTTAATAGGGAGGATGGGAGATAAGAACCCCCCCCCATTGGACAGTCTAAAGAACTTGTTTAAGACTGCATCCTCCCTGGGAGGGGGCAGAGCCAGCTCCTTCAAGTCCAGACTAGGCGTGACACACGGAGACTCATCACTCTGACCGGGGTATTTTATTCTCTGTTTCTGTCCCTTACAGAGCTCTCAGCATGGCGGCTCCTCCACTTCACTTGCGTCTACCAAAGTCTGCAGTTCAATGGATGAGAATGATGGCCCTGGGGAAGGTGATGAACGTGGGACTTGGGATCTGAGGAGAAGATCCAGCTTATCTAGGGGATCAAAGATGGGTTGGCTAAATTCACACTGAGAAAAAGAAAACAACAAACCTTGTAACATCTGAGACAGAATGAATGGACACAGCTCTTGAGGGCCAGTCACTATAGGGCAGAAGTGAGGGGACTTTTGGGAAATGGCATCCACGGAGAAGGGAAGGAGCCCAACCTAGAGGTAGTCTGCATCCTTCGTGGATGTGTGTTTCCTCGGAAGTCCAGCCACTGCATGCCATTGTGTTCCAAAACTACTCATGTATGTTAAAGACAGATGATTCCTAAACCAGGCGTGGTGGTGCACGCCTTTCATCCCAGCACTTGGGAGGCAGAGGTAGGAGGATAGCCATGAGTTCAAGGCCACCCTGAGACTACATAGTGAATTCCAGGTCAGCCTGGGCTAGAGCGAGACCCTGCCTCGAAAAACCAAAAAAAAAAAAAAAAAAAAAAAAAAAAAAAAAAAAAAAAAAAAAAAAAAAAAAAAAAAAAAAAAAAAAAAAAAAAAGGACAGATAATTCCTGAGTTTCTCAGCTCCAACTTAAAGGAACTAAGTTATAAGAATATGGCTTTACCAAAGACAATTGCAAGAAAAAAAATTCTTTGTGCTTTCAGCTAATTCACTTTAGAATTTCTCTGTGGTGTGTGCTTAGGCTCAAATCCATTAAGAGAAAGCATTTAGAAAGGTATGGTTGTGTTACAATCCAACCACTGTTAAGCATCAGCTCCAACTGGGACTGGGGAGATGTCACATGTGTTTAAGTGCTTGCTGTGCAAGCATGAGGACCTGAGTTTGGATCCTCAGCACCTACCTACATAAAAGCCAGGTGTGGTAGTCCATGTAATTCTGCCCGTGGGGAGGAAGAGACCGGAGGATCCCTGGGCTTAGTGGCTAGCTCGTCTAGCTCATTGGTGAGCTTCAGGGTCACTGAGCTACCATATCCCCCAAAAGCAATACAGGAGACACCCAACACTGATTTTTGTTCTCCACATACATGTGCATACACACACACCTACATGTGGATGAACACGCATGCCCACTGTACACACATGCACACACAAGAAAGGAAGAATAAAAAGGAAGCAGCTCCTTTTAATGATGAATTAAGAAAAACACCCTTTGAGGGCAGCTCTTGTATTAAGTGAAATTTCCACAGGACTCGTTGCCTCCCTAGCATGCACTATCAGGCATTGTGGCATTTCCAGAAGTTCAAAGCCATCTAGAAGTCCCCTTTGTCCCAGTGTGTTATATTCTCCTAATGAAGCAAAATGGTTCTTGACTAAGGCTAGGCTGAGCCTACAACATGCACGTTATTGCTAGCTGAGGGAAATCACAAGTACTTTGCTTTCGATGAGCACTCAGGGAGTGTACCCACTGCAACAGAGGATGCAGAACCCTCTGCCGTTTCCCATGTGTAAAATCAAACATGCCCCAGTGACCAAAGACAGCCACTTCTAGAGAGTCTGTGTCATCTGGGCAGTCTTTTGTAAATGCAGCCATTCCACAGTCGATTTGAGAATGCACCATCATTTCCTCTCCTTCCCATGAAGTAAGCACAAATTCTCTTGCTGATTATTTCAAACACAGACAAAAACTAGGTGGGATAAGATAGGGGCCAATGTCTTTAGCCCTGCTTTTATTTGGGGTACTACCTAGATAGTTTTCTAATGATCTAAGAGCATGTCACTCACCCATAAGGAGGTAGAGGCGACACAGATACCCAGGACAACAACAGCTGTAGCAATTGTCCTACATGTGAACAACACTTTCAAGAAATCCCACCCTGAGTGGGGCAGACAGAGCATCGTCAGGAAGCCAATATGAAGGTACTAAAACAGGTACCTGATGATTGAGTTCTTCCCCGGTTCCACACACTAAATGTGAAATACAAGACTTGCCAGAAAGCCTATTCACACCCAAGGCTCTTATTTTATTTTGAGAAGAAATATCCAGTCTCAGTTTATGTGGGATCAGTTAAAAACCCCACTAGGCTACCATGACATTTTGCATACAGGTTGCCTGGGAGAGAGCTAGGATTTATAACTTTAAAGCATGTACATTTTAGAGCCCAGCTTTAAAAGGCTTTTTATACCCTTAACATGTTAAAGGTTATCCAGCATATTTATGTGACCTAAGCATGGCTTATTTAGTTTTATAGCCTTGGGTATTTAAAGCATTATTAGGTATTTGTAAAATATTTCAAAATGCATTTTCAGGGGGGAAGTGTGTTACGTGAGTGGCACTAACATAATTGGAAGTACAAAGCTCTTCTGTTCACAGACATGATAGATATTGCAATTGAAACTCAACATCTGCCACGCAGGTTGCTGGTGAGAACATTTGTCTAAAACTTGCTCCCTGATATGGGGGAAAGGGTGGCAATCAGTGTTTCTTCGCTCCTAAGGAATTTTACGGAGATCAC
Source organism: Zapus hudsonius (assembly GCA_004024765.1). Classification (NCBI taxonomy): domain Eukaryota; kingdom Metazoa; phylum Chordata; class Mammalia; order Rodentia; family Dipodidae; genus Zapus; species Zapus hudsonius. The sequence goes on from PVHP010000582.1 coordinate 68,449, forward strand.
AATTTCAGGATGTAGTAAAGCTAAGTGTCCAAACAGCAGGAGTTTTTCATGCTTGTACAATGTCAAGCAGCCCAAAGTCCCTTAAGAACTGCATCTCCCTCCTGCATTCACACGTAGGAATCTCATTTCTCTGAACACAGTGGGTATTCAGTTAATGCTATTGATCAAATTGCCATGAAGTTCAAACAGCAAGATTTCCTCCCTCAAATCCCCGTGGCAGCAGGATACATGGTTGTGTTTACGTGAAGGCAGGTGGACCCCATAGGTTTCCTGTTGGTCTGTCATTTATCTTCGTAGAAACTGTTGAGTGTATATAAAGCCTGAAGGGAGGGGTGGTTCTCAAATGCAGAAAAATGACACATTAATTTTAAATCAGCTCCAATCTATAAGGTGATGTTCATAAATATGGTCTTCATGCAACATCTGTGTCCCCATTTCTAGTAATAAAACTGTGCTAATAATTCTTTCAGAAGTGTCCGAAGAAGGCTTCCAGATTCCAGCCACAATAGCAGAGCGATATAAAGTCGGGAGGACAATAGGAGATGGAAATTTTGCTGTTGTCAAGGAATGTGTAGAAAGGTGAGCAGGAGATCAATTATGTGGAACATTAAAGGAAACACACTTGGCATTAGGTTGTCCAGGACTGTGTCTCTGTCTGCAGTCTGCAACTCATGAGGATGTGGGGTAAGTTTATGCCTCAATTCCAGATGCAAGAGAAAAAAAAAATGAAAGAAAAGCCATCAAAGAATACACTTGAAAAATGTAGTGATTTCTGGAGACTTGTTTTAATGTACCTAGCAAAACTTTGCCAGCTCTGTCAGGTAAGTTTTTATCTTGGTTTCTTTTTTCAGTCATTTTAAATGTTCTTCCTACACTTCTTTTGAGGAACACTTTGTTGAGACCAGAATGTTCTCCTCTAGCATTGATTTCATAAAACTTTATATAGTAATATTCTTGTAAGGCTTTAAAATGCATGTACACCAACCCAACAAAATGGCTTATCCAGGTCTGCTGTGAGCCAAGGAAACACTTGAGAATATGGGCAAGGTTTTTGTTGTTGTGTTTTTCAGTACTTGAGGCTGAACTCAGAGCTCTATGCGTGCTAGGTTAGTGCTCAGTTATTAACCAGGCTACATCCCAACCATTGGCTTATTGAGACAGGGTCTCACTGTGAAGTCCAAGCTGTCCTCCAACTTACCATCCTTCTACTTCTGCCCTTTAAGTGCTGGGATTTCAGACATGCACCCCATCCTTCTCCTGGCTTATCCCTAGATTCTTTTTGTTTGATCGTTTGTTTGTTTGATTTTTTTTCAAGATGTGGTCTCACTCTAGCCCAGGCTGACCAGGAATTCACTATGTAGTCTCAGGATGACCTTGATCTCACTGTGATCTTCCTGAGTACTGGGATTGAAGGCATGCACCACACCTGGCCCCTAGGTTGTTAATAACTAGTGAAGGACAGTCATTGGAAGCTAACAAATGGAGCAGAACAGCTAATAATGTTATAGCCCATACTGAGATGACCTCAAATTCTCATCTCACTGTTAGAGTTTTATTCTGTGGCAGTTGTTAGCATTAAGGGACCTAGGCAGCTGGCGGCTTCTTCTCAGAGCTGTGGTTTCCCCTGAAGAGATCCTTCTGGTTTTCTGAGAGCTGACCTGGGATATCTATGGCCCCCTTCTCACACTCCCTTTCAGTGCCTCTACCTTGTATGAAAAGTGCTCTGTTATCCCACACCACTTCTCAGAGAACACTCATCAGGCCAGAAGAGAGATCAAGAAGCATCATGCCTGGGTTTCTTCCAGAAGCAGATCCACACATTAGAGCTGACTGTCTATTCAAGGCATTACAAAGCACAGGGATTCTTATTCGTACCAGTATCCACTTAAGTGCTTCTCTGTACCCCTGGTCATCCTTTGAAAGATGCTTCCCTTCCCTGACTAAGGCAGTAGAGTCCCCACTATACTGCCCTCATGCTTCAGAATTCCAGCTGGGCTGAGAGGTTTTACAGTGATAGCTAGCTAACCAACCACCATAGTCTCTCTGCCCAAGGTCAAGGCATGAGTCAGCAGCAGCTTGAAAATCCCCCTAGTGGTTGCTGCCAGCTATCACCTGTCTCTTCTTCCCCCCTTATCCCAACCAGCATCCACAGAGCTTGGCCTTTGCTTGACTGTCAAAGTCAGAAAACGTCCCTTTGCTATCTTGGACAAAAGCTGGAGCAACCACTATTTACCGAGCATTAAGTATCTTCAAGGCCCTTAACTTGCAAGATCTATTTATGTTTCTTGATTCCAGCATGTTCTTGTTGATGTTCCCATTTTATAGAAAGAAAGAAAGACTGGACCCTGGGTGCGGTAGTGTGCACTTTTAATCCCAGCAACTCAGGAGGCAGAGGTAGGAGGATCACTGTGAGTCAGAGGCCAGCGTGAGACTACATAGTGAGTTCCTGGTCAGTTTGGGCTAGAGTGAGACCCTACCTTGAAAAAAAAAAAAAAAACTAAGGGAAGAAAAAAAGACCGGAGAAATGAAATACCAGTTAACAAATGTGTAGATTAGAACTCTGCTTCCAAACTCACATTTTAAACCTGTCTCCACTGCTTCTAATAAGGAACTCCACACAAGATTCTAACCAAAATCACAACTCTCCTTGTATAAATAAGGTAGAAATTAAATCAGGAAAGCCATTCCTAGCTGGGCAGTAGATGCTCGGTTACTAATGTGTTTGCAATACAAGTGTGAGTACTGGAGTTTGGATCCCCAGGACTTACATAAAGCCAGATGCTAGAACATCTGTAATTACTGGTCCTAGGGTGGAAGGGGAGGCAGAGTCAGGAGGACACACTCATGGGACAGCTAGCTTGGAATTCATGAGAGCAAACAATGAGAGAACCTACCTCCAATGAGGTGGAAGGTGAGGAGGGACACCTAAGGTTATCCTCATTCCCTGCAGAGTGTCTGGTCATTTCCCAGTACTCATTATCTGTAAAGTTGACCCAGTTTCTGTATACTCTTTCTCCTAGCTGGTCATAGACCTGGTGGCATCTCAACCCACACTGGAGATTTCCCATTTCTCCATCCAGAATTCATTTTTTTTCTTTCTAACTTGGCTTGCACTTACTTTGCATAATTTCACATCTTGAGTCTCACTGCGTGAAACTTCAGAGACTAAATACCAGATTGCCTTAAAGTATTAGCATTCAGCTCCCACTGAACAAGGCCATATGGCTGGTGCCCTCTCTCCCCAGAAGTATCATGAAATCATCTTCTAATATTTTCCAGAGGTTCAAGAAAATAAAAGTGAGCTAAGAATGTTATGAATTGCACACAATATTTGTGGGTAACCTTCTGCCATTCTTTAGGGTGCATATGTATTAACCAGGGCAGGAAAGCTCTTCCTCTGTAGTTAATATGCTGTCACAAGCAAGGTGCCTCTACCATAATGAGCACAGTAGCAGAGCCTCATGGGTCTTCCCTTCACTGTCTTCTTTGCCTTCTTTGCACCTGGGTTAGGTCCATGGAGACATCTTTGTCCCACGAATAATTTTTACAGTGCTCTCAGGGCCTCCTAGAAGCTGCTAAGAGTAGGTAGTGGGTTTTAACTTTAGCTGGGAGAAACATGCTCTATTGTAAGTCCACCAAGGCAAACGTGCAGAATATCTGTCTGAGCCCTGGCGAGAGGTCAGAGTGCCAGCAGAAGGCTTGTGAGAGCAGCCCTTCATCCTTAACTGCCCTACCCTGGCTCTGTGTGGACTCAGAACTGCACATGTTAAGGGTGTGTGATAGGGTCATGAGTAGAGTCCGGTCTCAGGTGCCTCTCCCTGTCCCCTATCCCCCCACCTGCACTGCTTGTGTGTGTGTGTGTGTGTGTGTGTGTGTGTGTGTGTGTGTGTGTGTGTGATTAGGCATCAGATCTGTTTCAAATTCCTGAATGATCACGCTCCCTCTCTCCCTGCTCCACATATAAACTTAAGGAATTGTACAAGAAAACTGCAGAATTAACAACAACCAAAAATTTAGAATTAACAACAAACACAGGCAGGCATTAATGCACCCCCACAAGCTGGGACCAAAGGCCACAATAGCTTGCAGCCTAGCCAAGTTTCACAAGTCTCCAGAAGCATGTCACTGGTTTGGAGGCATCTCCTCCGGATCTGGGATTAGGAAATAAGTCAGGGGAAGAAGTTCAGCCATTTCTAGGCTGATTGTCCCTCTTCCTGCACCTGAGAGCTGTAAGGCCCTTGTTCAAATTCCTGCTCAAAGCTGTTTGAGGAGGAGGCCCTCTGGCTGCAGAGGAGTCAGACTTCACAATGATGACTTAGAGAATGAAGGATGGAGTAGTTTTCTGGTCATTAAAAACTGCCCCCATCAAGTGCCCCAGAAAGTTCAAGTCTCACTGGGCATTCCTGGGGTTACAGAGGGACACACAGTCATGTACTGAGACCATTGGCCACATAGAGGGATCGCTGTGCAATCAGTCCATGCCACGGGTAGGCTTGTTAGCAGCTCTGTTTTCTTTGCCACATTATCTATCTAAAAACTTTCAAAACACAGCAAGCAAGAAAACCCATGTAAGTTCAGAGCACCCCAATCTTTGTCGACCTTTCCTCTTTCCTTAGCATCCCCTATACTCCTTGGGTGAGGAGGTGCAGGGGGAGAAGCCTGGCATGGGTTGAGAGTGTTTATGCTAAATAAGACTCCAAACTGTTTTGATCACATATATAAAAAATCAGTTTGAGTCTAGAAAATTTGGGAATTTCTCTCCAGTAAGTTGGGCTCTAACCTTGGGTAACACTTAATGCGAAGGTGATGTGAGAACAAATTTTCCCCCAGACAAGGAGGAAGACCAAAGTTTTCTGTTGTTGCTGCTTTTTTGTGGACTAGAATGTTCTGGAAATGTCAGAAATATTATTTCATGACCAGGACAAACATCCAGAATTCTTTATTTTCCTGTTTGTTTGTTTGTTTGTTTTCAAGACAGGGCCTCACTCCAGCCCAGGGTGACCTGGAATTTGTTATATAGTCTCAGGGTGGCCTGGCCACATAGTGAGACCGTGTCTCAAGGAGAAAATAAATAAAAGACCTGAAAGAAAGGGAACAGACAGAAACTCGCATAGGCTTTATAACCCTGTTTGTAATTTCTAAGAAATGTTAGGAGGAACTTAAAAAGAAGAGCTAAGCACGGCAATGTAGGTAGAATTTGTCAAGATCTGGCTACACTAGCATATTTGTTACCCCTTCACTTGGAAAACCCATAAGCATGTACCTATTTCATTGTAAAGGCAGAAAAAATAATTTATCACAAAATAGGCATACGGGGATCTATAGAGTAAGTAATTCATATCTAACAAAATAATTTTAACTGCTTTGAAATTAAATTTTATTTTAACTAAAACTCTCTCCTTGCAGGTCTACAGCTAGGGAGTATGCTCTGAAGATAATCAAGAAGAGTAAATGTCGTGGCAAAGTATGTATCAAGTTTATTTTTTATTAAAGCACAGAGTTCTCATGGTAGAAATAAACCTAGGTCAGCTTCCAATAAACACAATACTACCCCTAGAGATGCATTTTGGTGGCACCGAAAATGATAAATGAATTAGAATATACCTTTCATAAGTGGCCTGTGATAAGTTAGTTGGAATGAATAGATGTCATTTTTGTTCATTATCTTTATTTGCTTTATTTTCTCCCCCTATGTATGTTGTCTAATTTTCATTCCATCTTTTCATATGAAATAATACTTGTCATGTTAAGTCCTGAGATTAGTCATTTTAAGACCTTCAGCATCTGGCAAGTTTAGGCCTTCAGATGATCATTATATTTTACCAAAATACATCTCCCTTGATATTCAAATCATTGTACTCTTTTGGACTAGCAGCAACTCATGGCCTTTATATCTGTTGACTAAGAGGGTTCTCCCCTTGTCCAGGAACACATGATCCAGAATGAGGTGTCGATTTTACGAAGAGTGAAGCATCCCAACATTGTTCTTCTCATTGAGGAGATGGATGTGCCAACGGAGCTCTACCTTGTCATGGAGTTAGTAAAGGTGTGTATTTTGTAAAAAGAAACTTCTATGTAAGGCTCCAAGCTTTCTTGTATGACATTATGCTTTACTTCGATCTCCCAATATCCAATCTCTCATTTCTATATATCAGTACAGTATATATTAATATTCAATACAATAATTTAGTATTATGAATATTAATAAGGGATGGGAGGCATAGTTCAGTGACTTGCTTAGCAGGTGTGAACCCTTGGTTTTGTTCTAAGCACTACAAAAAAAATGGAAGGAGGGGCTGGAGAGAGGCACTTGCTTGAGAAGCCTGACTGGGTTCGATTCTCCAGTAGCCATGTAAAGCCAGACACACAAAGTGGTGCATGTGTCTGGAGTTCATTTGCAGCAGCACTAGACCCTCACATACCCATTCTCATATTTATACTCTCTCTTTCTCTCTCTTTCTCTTTCCTTCTTTTTCTCTATCCTTGCAAAGTTGTAAATAAAAATATTTTAAAAGGGGAAAGAAAAATAGAAAAGAGGGAAGGGAAGAAAAGAGAAATAAGTCTTGGTGGTAGGATTGTACTTCAAGGGCACAAGTTTCAGACTTGGTCAAAATAGCTCGATAACCTTGGGTTTATTCACTAGGCCATATAAAATCAGAATGCTACCTAACTGATGGTGTTATTGTTGGGATCAAGAGGGTTTGCTTCTACTAGATAGTGACAAAGAAAGCATTAGATACCAGTATGAATTTTGTTATTAATGGAGTAGAATGTTCATGTTTCTATGATTCACATCCAAAGGTTTCAACTATTTTGCAAAAACAAGCCTTATTCTGCTTTTAATCAAGATAATAAATTAATAATGCATTCCTAGTAATTATTTAAATCATCTGCCTCCTTTATGTGAATATTTTCCTGTCACACAGAATTACATTTTAATTCTATGAAAACATACAATATAAGAACATCCAAGTATTGAGTGGAGATGAAATGTATCCTACCTCCACATACTTGAAATATTCAGTAATCAGAATTTTAAAAATTGAAATGTTTTATTTTCATGAATTATGTTTTGCTTCGTGTTTTTCAAGTAGGAAAACCAAGCTGAAGGCTTGCATCATCTTCTGCATTGACCTTGGGTACCAGCAGCCAGAGCCGTTGGCCCCAGGAGTTGGTCTTAAATCCACACCCAAGCTGGTGACTGTGAACTGTGGGGTTTTCTTTGGAAGATTTGAAAAGGCTAGGGAGGGTGCATGTCTGTAATACATATGGTTGAAGCAGGAGGATTGTGGGTTTGAGGATATCCTGGGCTACATAATGAGTGTTAGGCTAGGTTGGGCTACAGAATGAGACCTGTCTCAAAAAAAAAAAAAAGATAAGGTAGGCATTGAATAAGCCAACTTGTTAATGTTAAACCTATTACTTCCTAGAAAAGCCCTCATTATTTCTAAGGAAAGCCTTTAAGCTTTCATTATTCATAGGTGATTTCCTTTAGATATGCTGGCTTTTTCTTAAGGTAGTAATTATAAATAAGCCTATTTTTTTCTATTTAAAGTGAAGTCTTATTTTTTGGAGGGGTGAATGCTTATTTGTAGCAACACAGGATTATGGTCATGTTTTAAGATGACAAAATTATTGTCATGTTGGAAGCTAAGATGACAAAAACTTGACAATATTTTTGTGGTAAAAAATTTAAGCTGTTATTCCAAAGAGAAGCTCATTTTGTTCACATGTATGTATTGGTACATTATTATCAAACCATCTTTTTACAAGCCTTAAAAATTACATTCTCAAAAAAAATTACATTCTCTAAGCTGGGTATAGTGGTTCACACCTTTGATCTCAGTACTTGGGAGGCTGAGGTAGAGTGATCACTTGGAGTTCAAGGCCTGCCCAGGCTAGAGTGACATCTTGTCTGGAAAGCACCGTGGATTTATTTTAATTAATTGTGTGTGTGTGTGTGTGTGTGTGTGTGTGTGTGAGAGAGAGAGAGAGAGAGAGAGAGAGAGAGAGAGAGAGGTAGAATGTGCCACAGTGCACATGTGGAGAACAGAGACAACCTCGGAATCTTGCTCCTCTCCCAAAGAGTCTTTTTAACACGACACTGTGTCTTAGACCAGGAGCTTCTAACTGTTCCTGCTGGACTTTTGTGTGCTGCTAACACTTAATTAACTTTTTGTTTTCATCAGTCAACTACTCTCTGTTGGCTGATTTTTCTCTCTCTCTCTTTTTTTGCAAACTGATACTAAAATTTTTAAGAAGCAAAACTCAAGTGCTGAGAACATGCTGGTGGTAGATCTTAATCTCATGGCAGATCACCTGCCAGTCACGTGACTACAGTAAGGTCTTCATTGCTCTTTGCAGCCTTTTTCAATTCTCCTTGTATCACCAAGTTGTCCTAATCAGGTGAGAGAATGTTAGTAGTCTGAACCAGAGAAAAGGCCTGGAAGCTTCCTGGGAAGTGGAGACCAGCATTAGCCTGGATTTGAAATGTTCTCATAATTACACCCTTGCGAAATTTGGAAGAGCCAGTCCCAAACCCCAGGGTCTAGTGGTATGAAGTCAGTGCCCAGTGCTATTGAACAAGGAAGGGCTGTGGTCCAGGAAACTGTGAAGGAACAGTTATTAAGAAGGAAATTCCATAATTATTAGGAATAGGACTATAGGCTTTTGCCCCCTCCAAATTGGTGCCTGTACAGACCTCTCATGTGTTCAGAGAAGAGCGGGTCTTGTGGAGGACTTGGCTTGGCCTAGACCCTCAGAGACATATGGAAAAGAGGATGGAATGGATATTCCAGGAAAGGAACCTGGCGGGCACATTCTTAGAGCTCAGTGGTCTCCATAACCAAGGAAGAAATCTGATACGAAGTGTTAAGGGACTGTCCTGAGACGTAGTGGAAGAGCAGGTAACCAAGGAGAAATGAATGTTGGTCATAACCAGCACAGAAGGAGTGGTGAGTCTCTGAGGAGAGAAAGAAATAGTGTGGCATGTGGTCAAAAGTGTATAGATGACGCCAGGACAGAGGTCAGGCATGGTGACGCATGCCTATAATCCCAGGACCTGGGAGGCTGAGGCAAGACGATCCTGCATTTGTGGTCCACTTTGGCTGCCTAGTTAGTTCAAGGTTAGCCTGAGCTATATAATGAGATCTTGTCTCAAAAAAATGGAGAGAGGGAGGGAAGAGGTTGGGAAAGAAGAGAAGAGAAAGATGCCTGGATCCCTAGGTGGCCAGGTACCCAGGACAGTAGTGGAGTATTTGAAGAGTCCCACTGTGTCCATGCATATCCTCCTATGTGATTCTAGGGGTGAGCTGTTCATTAGACCATCCTGCCTCCCACCTCCTCCTATGGCTCAGAGACAAACTGCAAACCATGTGCCACAGCCTTGCCTAAGAGGGAAGGTGGAAGTAGACTGAGCGTTATTTCCTTTGGACTGGGATGGGGCAACAATATTTGAAAAATTAGCTTAGTCTCCATTGACCTTTCATGAGTTATCAGACTTGCTGTGATGATTGGTCTCATGTTTGTCGCATCACTTTCTCGTAGGTTTCATTTGTGTGAAGGCTAGGTGTGGTTTGTTTCCTGCCAGGATGTCAGCCATCATCTAATGTCTTGGTGGAATTCAGTTGTCCCCAGCTTTCTCACTGCCTCAGTGGAGACAGACACCAATGATACCCAACACAACCCAGGGCAAAGATCCAGAGATACTTAAGATCTCAACATCAAAGCAGCCTTAATACTCACCCACTATGACTCAGGGAACTGAGTGGAAGAGGGGGCAGAAAGATTGTAAGAACCATGGTGGGAGAGAATATCCAGAGGTATCAACCCCCTCAGCAACAATACACAAAGGGGGGGGAAAGAAAAACTGTCTACCTCTGGTACAGTTCATAACCCCCTATCCTGTGGACAGATCCAGTATGTGCACCGAGAAAGGACCCTAGTGGGTAGGAGACAGAGAGAAGGGAAACAGGGACACATTTCCAAGATTTGCTCATACAATGTATAAACTTATTCATAATAAAGATATAAAAATGTATACAGAAAAAGAAAACCTAAAAATTAAGCCATCATTTATTCAATTGAAAAAAATTAGCTTAGTTTGAAAACTGCTGCCTATGGAGCAGTGAGACAGGTTTCCAGGGTGCAGGCTGTACAAGGGAACAGAGGTGACCAAGCATCCGGATTGTGAAACCCGAAAGTTGTCCACTAACAGGGACTATATTTTGCATTTGCTAGTTTGAAAAGAAAAATAAAGTTGCTCACTACAGTGAGTAACAGGAATGCATTTGGGTTCTGAGCTCACCTGTTTGGTGTACTGAATGCAAGTATGATTCAAACACTCCCAAAAATCTCTGAAAGGGCTTCAAATAAATGGAACTTGAATGGAGCCTAAAAAATCAGTTTTACCTACTAGCAATAAATATTAAAGGAACCCAGGAAACAAAAGTTCAGGCGAATAGTAGTCATGGAAAAGTTTCTTTGAAATTTCCCTGCCCTCCCTTTTCCTCTCATCTTTGGAATGATGGTTTCTGGTTCTTTTTGCATTCCTTACAAAGAAAGTACCACACCCACTCCATGAGAGCTAAATTCAAGGAATCAAGGGGATTGTGTGTGTGTGTGTGTGTGTGTGTGTGTGTGTGTGTGTGCTGCACTTGTCTTAATTTCAAAGGCACAAGAACATTTTGTTAAAGAGTACAGCTTGCAGGATCACCTGTAGGAGTATACATTTGCACTTTGGCTGGCAGTTGGTGTGAGGCAGGTACCATGTGTCATCTCAGTCCCTCAAGTGTCATGAGGCTTCTCAGCTGGGGACCTAGCACCACCTCCTCTTTCCCGGAGGAGGCTGTGGAGAGAGCCATGTGTCTGCTGTCAGAGAGTTGTCATTCTGCTCCTTGAGCTCAGGAGGTGATGCATCGTCTTTGAGAGTGAGGAGTGAATTCACCATAGAGTAGTCCTTTGAAAGGCAGTTACAGGGGGAAGCCCTGGGAGCCAAAAAATCCTGGTCCATTCTTCCAGTCCGTTCTGGCCTGTCAGGCCCCTTGGTGGGCAGCCTGCGGACCCATCTGTTAATGCCCTGTTCTGCCTTCTGCTCTCTTCCAGGGTGGAGACCTTTTTGATGCCATTACTTCCACTAACAAATACACTGAGCGAGATGCCAGTGGAATGCTGTACAACCTGGCCAGTGCCATCAAGTACCTGCATAGCCTGAACATCGTCCACCGTGACATCAAGCCAGAGAACCTGCTGGTAAGAGGAAAGCCAACCTCAGGCATCTTGACTTTCAAGCCCTCACTAAGAAATGTGAAAAATGTGCATTTTTCCCTCTTTTTTTCTTCTTAAATGTGTGCCTATAAGACTCATTTCCAGCTGCCCTCATCATCTCACAGGAAACTACCCTTTCATTTGATCTATAACAGTTAGTGTGCCCCGAAGAAGATCTGACTTATTAGCAAATAAGTACCTGGCCTGGGAGTGGGTAAGAGCTAATTGGAAAGCCTAGGGCTCGTTTTGGCTAAGCGTGGGCTGGGACCAAACAGTGGACAGGAGCTGGGCTATGCCTATTATTTGTCTACAGAACTCCCATGTTTCTAATGTAAAACTCTGTAAGTTTTGCCTAGAGAAAAAAAAGTAGAAGGAATCCCTTTTGGACTTATTTTATTTTCCCTGCTTTACATCTTAACACACGATCTAAAATCAAAGAACATAAATCCTATGAAGTTTTCAAAACAGTAGCCAGGAAGCATAAAAATAATCATAAAAACCCTCTTTGTCTTCTTTATGTCTCTTTGGTCTGCTTTTATGAAATTCCTATCTTCAAAGAAACACCAAGAGTTCTCCTTGCTAGCAAATGAGAGTTCTATCTCACCTAGTTACTATCAGTGGACAGTAGTGTAGAAAGACGCTTGAAGGCAGAGCCAAGTTGTCTCTGGGATAAATGAGAGTAGCATAGATTTTACTGGGTGATTAATTATTTATATGTTAAACCATGTTTTTTTTCCCCACCTGCCCATCCAGAGATGCTAGCTAGTTCTTGGTCAGTTTTGCTATACACTCCTGAGCGTTATGGATGATGGGGCTTCTTCTGCTCTTCCTCTGTATGCCTGAGAAATTCTTAATGCTACCCAGGATAATTAGGCATATAAAGTTGGTATACAAATGAAATGCAGATGATAAAGGGTAAAGAAATTTATTTTAAAAACAATTCTTTGGTATACATATAACCACCGTTTATTAAAGACAAAAGTGACTTTGCTTATTAGTGCAATGGATGTGTATTTATTTTTGCATGAAGAACTGCATATCAGTTGAATATTTGGTACTTCAGGACAAAGAGCATTTCAGTTGTTTTCAGAGTTGATTGAGCTTTAGTATTGTCAGTGCTGAAAATGCCACTTCACATAAATACATAGTAAAAAACAAATGGCAAACGTATGTTTAGGGCCATTTTAGAAATTGTTGTAAATTCCGTCCTAATTCCAAGACAAAAATCATTTAATGGCTTTTTTTTTCTGCTTGTGTGTAGTCAGAGTGAGTGTGGTACGTGTGATGTGTATGTGCTGATCCAGGACCACATGCACACACGTGTGACAGCCAGAGGAGAGTGTTGTGTCCTCCTCCATGATTCCTGGAGATGGAATCTCTCACTAATGCCTCAGCTGGCTGTTCATGAGCCCCAGCAATTCTCCAGCTCCCCTCCCCACAGACATGCATGGCCACACCCAAATTTTTATATGGCTTCTAGAGATTCAAACTCGGACAATCTCAGGGCCTCGTCCTTGCCCAGGAAATATGCTTAACTCTTGAGCCATGTTTCCAGCCCTGTAATGATTTTTTTTAAAAATCTTTATTGTCCAAAATTAGATACATTGTATGAGCAAATTTTGTGTTGGTGTTCCCATTTCCTTCCTCCTTGTCCCCAATCCACTGGGTATCCTCCTCGGTGGGCACATTGGATCAATCCATGTGGTAAGGGGTTATGGATAGCACAGGAGGCAGCTAGGTTGCCCATCCCCCCTTTATGTGTTGTAGCTGAGGGAGGCAGTGTTTCTGGGTAATCTCTCCCACCATGGCTCTTAAAATCTTTCCGCCCCCTCTTCCGCTCACTTCCCTGCATCATGGAGGGTGAGCTTTAAGTCTGTTTTATTGTTTTGAACTTGAGTCTCTGTGCTTCTACTTTAAGTTGTGTTGGAAGACGTTGCTGTCTGTCTCACTGACCTAACCTGGGGTGACTGATTGGCTGTGGTTATAGGTCTCTTTCTTGTCCCACCACTGTCTCAAGTGTTTCATTTGGTGCCTACATGATAGGCTTGGGGTGGTTCATTTTTTTAAGTAAAATTCAAGTCAGCAACTGAAGCAGCAATTTTTTTGAAAATCAAACACCCTAACACAATGCAACCCAAACACATACTAATTTCATACCTGCATGCTGAGGAATGATGGTAAGAAACTATCAAAAGTCTTTGTTTTCTGTACATTAGCCATTATATTTCTACGAGAGCAGAAAACTTCATATGTACAGTAAAATTACTGTGATTAATAGTGTACAGTAGTCTGAACTTGAGTTGGGGGTGTTTCAGGCAAGCATTCTGTAAAATATTTTATTTATTCATTTTCAAGCAGAGAGAGAGAGAGAGAGAGAGAGAGAGAGAGAGAGAGAGAGAGCACCAGGGCCACCACCTTGTGGGTCTGGCTTATGTGGGTCCTGGGGAATTGAACCGGGGGACCTTAGGCACTGGAGGCAAGTGCCTTAACCACTGAGCCAACTCTCCGGCCCATTCTTTAGTTCTGTGTGGTGTGACAGCATGAACAGCATAATATTCAAACCCAAGGCTGCAGTGAAGCCACCTGATAAAACACAGGTAAGCACTGCTAGGTACACCCTCCATTCATTGTGCATTTGAGGTTTTCAAACCTTTTTCTGGACAATTTTCATAATGGACATAATTAATTCTTATCATAATCCCCTCCAATTATCTTCTTTTGCACTCCTACCGCTCCCCTCTTCCAGGGAACCTCTTCTACTTGTAGGTCCTTTCTTGTTTTTCCCTCCTTCCACCATCCGTGATGGAATTTTGAAGGGTGAAATCTTGTGCAGGTAACAACCATCAGCAGCAGGTCATGAATGCAATGGAAGCTTCCTTCGTGTCAATAAGACGATACTTCAAAGCACCCCTCCCCATTCTTTGGCTCTTACAGTCTTTCTGCCACCTCTTCCACAATGTCCCCCAAGTCTTGAGAGCATGATAGAGATCTTGCATTCAGCACTGAGCGCTCAGCAGTCACTTATTCTTTTTTTTTAATTTTATTCTTCCCATACGTATTTTATTTACTGACAATTTTTATTTATATAATGAATTTTGATTATAATTACCTCTCACTACCTTCATATGTCCCCTCCCCCTTCCGCTGTACTCTTTTTTTTAAGTTTTTTAAATATTTTATTTAATTATTTGAGAGAGTGAGAGAGAAAGAAGGGGGAGGGAGGGAAGCAGAGAGAATGGGCGTGCCACTGCAAACAAACTCCAGATACATGCATACCTTGTGCATCTGGCTTTAAGTGGGCACTGGGAATCCAGCTAGGGTCCTTCTGCTTTGCCTTAACTGCTAAGCCATCTCTCCAGAGGATTTTAGTTTTATTTGTTGGAACCAAGAATCAAAAACTAAATTCCTTCCCTCCCTATTCCTTCCCTTTACCCCTCCCCTTCCTCTCTCCTCTTCACCCTCACTCCATCACCCTCCCTCTTTCCTTTCCTTTCCTTTCCTTTCTTTCTCTCTCTTTCTTCCTTTTTTTTTATTGTCCATAATGAGTTACATTGTTTAGTGGGCCAACAATGAGTTGTTATCCCCAATTCCTCATTGCCCCCCCATCCCCAGTCAGCTGGATATCCTCCTCCATGGGCCATCTGGATGTCTTTGTGGTAGGGGACCATGGATAGCCTAGTATTCAGCCAGGTTCTCCTGACCCAAGCAGTCACTTATTCTTGGCACTCTGACGAGATTTGAGTCCCCCAGTAGTCACCGCCATCTTTGTTATGCATTGGATTGTGAGTTAATTTTTGGTTGTGGCGCATTCAGAAACCTTTTACTATGGACAATTTTTCATGGCCCTTATATTCAGCTCTAGGACCCCATATGGGTCCGTGACCCTTAACTTAAGAAGCTACAATGTAATATATGACCCTGTGAGTTTACTCATCCACGAGACCCTGTGAGTTTGCTTACCTATGCAGAATCCTGGGAATTGATTATCTTTCTAAAGCAGTGTTTCTCCAAAGATGTTCCAAAGACTCCCTACATTAGACTTCCAGATGGCTGACAAACTTCTGGGCCTTTGTGCAGCTCTACCAAATCAGAAATTGGTATCTGGTGGCAGGGTGCAGAAATCCACATTGCAACCAACTCCCCAGGTAATCTGCATGCACACTTGAGTTTAGTAGCAAATGAGCATGTCAACTCCCATTACACAAATGAAAGCCAACGAGATCTGCTGCAATGCTGAGTCACCTTATATGTTCACCCTTGAATGAAGCAGTTTTTACAGTCATTATCTCGTTTGAGCCTCCCAACCACCATATGAGATAAATTATTTTACTGTCCCATTTCACAGGTAAGAAAACTGGGTGCCTGGCCCATAAGCCATCTGCCCAAGGTCATTATAGTTCCCAATTAGAAAAGCCAAAACTGTGTTCTGACCTCTTGCAAAACCACTGGGCTGCATGTAATAAGGTCTGAATTAGGGGGAGGCTAACTGAGTGCTCGATATGGGCCAGGTACTATACCAGGCAACTACACACATTCCTTCATGGGGCTGGCATTCAAGCAGAAAAAGACAGGCATTCAAGAAACAAATATGCACACAATTAGCTCACTGCAATTATGTTGGTAATCTTGTAGCTGCTGGCTAATGAAGGCTGCTGAGGTCAAATGGCAGAGCTCTTGCTTAATTGCACCTCAAATTCCACATCTCTGCAGTTCCCTGAACATTCTCTTCTGCATAGCTGCCTCTGTGAACGGCAGCAATTTTCTGTCATCCACATTCATTAGCCCTGTATCCTGAATCTTGTAGGATTGTCTTGTGGGAACAGACTTACAAGTGGGTCATTGTTTAATAACTTTTCTGAGTTCCAGACTTCAGTGATTGAAAACTAAGGGTACATTTTCCTCCCTTCTTTTCCTCTGCAGTGCAATTTGGGGCACCCATTGTTTACTTCTTGCCAGACCTTTGGCTATTTCTGTAAATGCCTTATATGATTACATAGCAATGTACTTTTTCTAAAATTACAATTTTAAAGGATATTTTCAAAGTACTGTGCTCATTGGAACATAATTTAAGTTAACCAGAATGAAAAAAAAATTCTCTTTTTTTCTTTTTTTTCTAAGACTTAGAAATATATAAAGAGATTATTGCAGCCACTCATGCTACAGGTTTAAAATATCTACATGAAAATCTAAGAGATTTTATTCTCCACTATCGCGATTTCTTCCTATTCAGGGATAGAACTTGGTAGATTTTCAGGGATAAACTATTAGACGATAAATATGATATATTCAGCAGAATAAAGTTACTAATTACACATGAGATCTCTATTAATTTTAATCTGTTGAACTTTCCATGGAAATATGAAAGAGCACATCCTTATTCACTCAGAATTTGTAGTCAAATGAATAAAAGTTCAAAACCAAGTGCTTCACTTTTACGCTTCCTGGTCTTGTGACCTTGAACATGTTACTTAATTCTTTGGAGTCCCTTTAATGGGGATTTTATACAGACAAAGTGATACATAACTATTAATTCCCTCCCCTTTTATTTCCCCTTTACTTGTAACAAAAATTAAAAATTCAAGCTGCTTCCCAAGAACACTGTAGTAAAAGTCAGTTTTCATCTCTTATTGACATGGCGTTCAGATTGTTTACTCTTCGCCCACACATGAATTTTTCCATTTTGTGACAAAGTGTAGAACTATAGACTATTTTTGAAAAATGCTATGGTAAAAAGTCAATGTGAAAAATTTGAATTCATTTGCTTACTACAGGAAAACAAATAAAAGAGATTGAATTCTCCATAATGCTTTACTCTTTCATTAAGAGACTTCAAAAATCCTTCTAAATTAGACTTTATTATCAGGATGCTAACAATATTATTGTTTAAATAGCAATAATAAAGTTTGATTAATATCTGTTATAATTAGCATAGTGATTTTTATAAACATCTAACAATATTGTTTTCATTTTACATAGTATAATTCGGTATTTAGCGCCTTTCGTTTTTTTTTTACGTTTTTTTTTTTTTTTGAGGTAGAGTCTTGCTCTAGCCCAGGCTGACCTGGAATTCACTATGTAGTCTCAGACTGGTTTTGTGGCAATCCTCCTACCTCTGCCTCCTGAGTGCTGGGACTAAAGACATGCACCATCACGCCCAGCTTTTTTTACTTTTAATTCTCATAGCACAACATTAAAATGTAGCTTACCTTTAAAGATCTCTATTGATCATAAGAATGATTTATCTTACTCTGTGGGAAAGGTCAAAGTAGTTAAATGAGAAAACATGATCTGCCCTATAGTGATGTTTCCAGCTACATTTTAGAAAAAACTAAAACCTTATAAATTCATTAAATAATCTTAGAATGCATATGTTTGTGTCTCAACCTTAACCCTTTCCTCCAAGTTAGTCATGTCAGTGATATTATGTGGCTCTGTTTGCTTTACTTGCTGTCAAGCTTGGTACGTAATAAGTCATAAGGATGTTTGACAGGTTCAGGATAGAGTGGAGGATGCATTGCATGAAGGACGGCACCAGTAGAATCCTCATTGAGTGAGGAGAGAAAGCACAATAAATAGTTCCTTGCTCCCCACCTGCAAGACTTATGCATGAGAACACTTATGTGTGCATGTGCATGCCCCCAAGATTATGACCAAAGGAACTTTTCTTAAAAAGCAAATAATAAAAACACAAAAATCCGATGCATGTGGTTTTCAGGAATCACCACTAGATGGCAAAAATCCCTTGGTAGCTAAAATGAGTAGTGCCCATTGATTTCTTATAGGAAACTGTGTGGGTCTTTTAAAAATATATACACAGGTGACACCTCCTTACAAAATCTAGTCTTTCCTGGCAAAGCTGTAACCTAACTCACAATTTTATTAGAATCTAAAAGTAAACACATTCTCTTCAAACACAAAAGTGTATGTTTAAACTCTTTTCTCCCCAAACTACCCTGTTCTCCACAGGACAAAGCAGATTCTCAGAGAACCTGCCTCTAGATCAGAAATTCTCTATGAAAGACTCACAAGTGTCTGGGACTGCCCCAAGCTCCCACAAAGTGACAAGTGTGGCTGATGATTCTTGTTTCACTCCTGGGTGACAGAGCCATCCACCCTTCCTGCTCCCCTCAAGGAATGATCCCTGTGCACCTGCTGGTAACGTCCAAGACTGCATCACATGTACAACATGATGGATTTCCTTCTGCCTTAAACCCAAAATTACTTGTAGGATCACTAACATTGGCAGAGGAGGAGAACACCTGAGAAGTGCCTCTCTAGCCCATCTGAAGGTCATGAACAAACACACAACAGGGTAAATGTGTATTCAGTCCCCTATATAGTCCTGTGGGAGTCACAAGGGGTTCATTCGTGTAGAAAATGATGTATGTGTGGTTGCATAGAACCTCCTTTCTTGCTCTATACGCTATACCTAATACAATGTAAATGTTGTGCAAGTAGTTCCTATACTATATTGTTTAGGGTACAGTGATGAGAAAAGTATGTCTGCTCATGTTCAGTCCAAACACAATCTTTTTGGAATAGTTTTTATCTTGGTGTGCAGACCCCTTCCATGCTTTGAACTTCAGCAGCCAGTGTGTTGGTCAGTGAAACAGGAAGAGAGCCGATGATGTTGCGTGTCTAGCCTGTGACTTCAAGTTGTGACTTCAAATGACAAATGTGAAATGCCAACATCACTCAGGTGAAATTTAACAAGAGATAGACATAAATCCCTGGGAAAATAAATTTGAGCAGAGTTGTTTTGATTGATGATTAAAGAAGAAAAATGTCAGGAAACCTTTTGTGCAAAAGTTGAGAGTAAGTTCAGTGTCAATGTGAGAGCTACTAAAAAAAGTTAATGCATCTTAGATTTCTTTCAAGAAAAGTGTCGCCATCGATGGTGTATTTGGCCTTCTCATTTCACACTCCCCTTTCTGGTAACAACCTGGCATATCAATTTGGGGTCTACGTTTCACCCAGAGATAGGTGACCAACAAGGGCCATGACAGACAGCTTTTCATTAGATATATGGAAGTGTGTGCCAAACAGAAACATATATGTTTTCTGTTATAAAACTAAAGAGAAAGATTAATGGGTGAGGGATCAAAGGTTAATATAAGAAAGACTTTGTAATAATTACAGCTGCTTGGAAATTAAACAGCCTTCATCACAGGTGAGTGTTCATTGAAGGTGGCTAAGCAGAAACCGAATGAGCCTTTTCTATGGTGTCTAGAAAACATGAATTTGGATAAAAGTTGAGAGAAAAATAGCATTTTCCTGAAAGGTTTGGTGCAATAATGTGCCAGTTTATGTACTAAGCTTTGAGTAAGATCCTTTAGTAAGGATTTCATGTGTATGGGTAAAGCAGCGTTTAGTACAGCATTTCTGAGCATCAACTCAGACAACCAAAGTTTTCTGCATTATGTGTGACCTGGGATCACATGATTCTAGACATAGAACCCAAGTGGGGGGGTGCAGATATGTGTATGGGATAAGTGTGTATATGTAGGTTGGTTGGTAGGTAGGTAGGGGTGTTCATTTTGATACTTTTTGGTTTAAAAAGTATACATTGAATCAGATTCCTTCGGGGCACTGATAGTTAATGGCATGACCATGTGTCTGCCTTGATAGAATCATGGACTTTTACAGATAGGAGTTCTTCTTCTACTGCTTATTAGCTGCCTAACATTGAGAAAGATATTTCAAGTCTCTGAGTCCCAATTTTCTTATTTGCAGAATGTCCATGAGAGTACTTACTAGAATTGCTGTAGGATCAAATAGAGCCATACCACAGAGTCCTCATCACAATGTCTGGCTCATCGTGTGTTATGAACATCAGATGGTGATGATGGTGATTATCATTATTACCCATCTATAAAATGGAATATCCAGCAACACACACACACTCATTCACTTAGGGAAACATTATAATGTAGTATACAGTGTAAAAAGAATAAGAAATAAAGAGAAAGTTCTGGAAGTCTATAACCTATGATGTTAGCAATGGTTATTTCTGGGTATGAAGATTAATGGGTCTGTTTAGTTACTTTTTCTCTATAATTATTTCAATTTTCCTTTTTTTTCATAGTGGTATGTGGAATATTGATTGTGTGACCAAAAACTGTGATGAATATTTTTTTAATTGTCATGCTATTGAGTCCCCCCCCCCGCAGGTTTGTGAAAATCCTAGGAATGTGCGTGTTTCGGGCACCCCCAATACAGCTGCATAGACCCCTTCTTGAGAGTTGCATGCCAATTTTCAGTTGAAGATGAGAATCAGGTTTCTTGCAGTTTTTGTTCACATCTCTATCTTCCCAGATATTTCCAGCATGATACTTGGAGGAGTGATTTTATGTCTTCCTTTAGTATTAACACTTCTCTCCTGTCTTCCTTCCTTCCTTCTGATTTTATGCAGGTTTTACCATCTTTGTTATTTGGTTTAACTTTTCATTTGACATGTGGACAAACGAAGTGTTTTTAATAGAATTTTTAAGGAAATCTAATTCAAAAAATGGCCATGTAGTACATTGGACAAAATACCTCGCTGCTTAGATGTTGTTACACTCCACTTCTTTCAGATTAAAGACTTACATATAATCCATTTGCCTTAGGAAGCATCATAAAGGCCATATATCGAGGCTAGAGGGGGGGAAATGTCTTTTTAAATGGATATTTTATATGTTAAGAAGTTAATTGACCTTTTTTCATGGCTTTGTCCATTTAACGCCACTTTGGTTCAATTCTGTTTGGTGAAATAATTTTCAGTACTTATTGAGGTCCTCTGTGAAAACTATGTCAGTGGTTTCTAATGATTCAGAAGCCACGTTTCACCAAACTGTGCTTGAAATTGTAGGAACATTGAGAATCATGTTTGCTCTGGCGTATCTGTAATTCTAGGCAGCTTTTCCTGCCGCATCATAGGAATCTCAGAAATGACTTAACTGGGTTCAGGTTATCTGTGAATTTTCATAGTGTTTTATGGTCACCGGCTGCATTTTATGGCTGTAGATTAAATGTTTCATTTTTTTTTTCAAATAACTTTTCCAAATGGTCTCGTTTTCCATTACAAGGGAAGGGAGGTATATGCCCAAGCATCTACTCTTCAGCAAGTCATAGCTGAGACAAAACTCAAAAAACTCCAAAAATTAAACCATCTTAAATATGCCAGTGTGCCCAAAAATCTACCCACCTTGACCTTCCACTATATCTCTTCTTGGTAGGAAATGCCTTCAGGTTTTAATTGGAACCTTTTCCATAATTGTTGTCATTTAACACATTTAGTCTGTCAAATCATGGGATGTCTTTATGGCCATATAATAAACCCTAGAGAACAACTTGTCTGACTGTAGCCATCTGCAATGATCACAAGAGTAGCTTACAAAATACTGACAGTCTTTATGGTAATAGGATACATATGGCAGCCCACAATTACGTGTAGCTGCATTCAATTAGTGTTGTACAATTACACAGTTTTATTGCTTAGTTAAAACAGTGAAAGCACTACATGCTGGGTAATTTGCACTAATCCCCGTCTCTTTAATAGCCCCTCGGTATTTAAAATGTGGGGGAACATCTATAGTGTTTAAAGGGCTTGGGGTGAACGTTAAATTATATCTCATGTTGTGAGCACTCCTTGACTGACAATTAATGTACTTCCACTAAGCTTGTGGCTCATGTTTTATAGAGGCTTTAAAACAGTTATAGCCAAAAAAAAAAAGTTACCCTTCCACTAAAGCCCTACTTTAGGCAGATTAGGTTGTCCAAGGCTATCCTTAAAGCCTGCTAATGTCCTTTCTGAAAGTTTGTAGGGATGAGGAGAGATAAAGTCAGGATCCATTCTGAGTCAAGGGTCCAGCTTTTCAAATGGGAACTTGTGAAACACCTTCATGGTTTCTAACTTTTTAAAATTAAAAACTTGGATCTAAGTGAATTTGTAGCTGTCATTTGGGAAAAAAATACTTTGTAAAGATGTTTGAGAGAAAGAGACAGAAAGGAGAGAGGGGCGGAGTTAGAGGCTTCCTGTGCCCTCTGCAGGCTTGGTAAGAAACAAGAGTGGGTATCCTGGAGGTGAGGAAGAGGGTACTGCCAGCCAGCGGAGGAGAAAAAACACTGTGGTGTATTCTTCTACATCCTTCTTCCAAAGTGTGAACAGAGGAAAAGCCCCAAAGTAACTTTTTTCTTTCCTGTCATTCCTGACAGTAAGTTAAACAGAATTCCAAGCTAGAGGCCTGGATGGACACTCATTCACCTGCAAAAACATTTTGTTGAAGTATTTCTAATGAGCTCGTGTCTTGAAATGTTTTCAGTTATGTGGAGTGGCCTTTGTCTCAAGCTCTTTTTGTCTCTCCTATTACTTGAGCATATTTATATTTATAAAAATTCGACATTGTTTTCAGAGCAAAAAAAAAAGACACATAGTGCAAGTGACTGACTAGAGAGATACAGAGAACACTGACGTCAGAGAGTCAATGTATGTAAATAGCTTGGACTTTTTCAAAGTATTAAAACGTTTAGGGACTACTCATCTTTTATTTTAGATAGAATTTTTAGTGACTTTTCTTTTGCTTGTTTTATGATGCTGGAGATTAAACCTTGACCCTCATATTTTTTCTAGTTATTGAAACTTTGACCCATATCACTTATCCATATTAAATATAATTAGCATGCAACTATGTTAGATGAAATTTCTGTTATGATGTAGATGCTGATAAATAAATAAATAAATAAATAAATAAATAAATAAATAAATAAATAAATAAATAAATGTAGCCTTGCTCCATTTGAAAGGCTTACATGGTCATAGTCAGAACTATCATGGAATTTTAATGACTGGATTCCTCCAACATCTGGTTTTGGCAAACTTTTGAATAAAGTGAGGTGATGTGGATACTATGCTTAGGGGAAAAAAGCTACAAAATTCCTGCATAAATGGGTTCAAGTAGATCAAAATCTGTATATTTCACAAAGCACGCATTGTGAATATCTGGACCCCCACAGAGCATCAAAGAAAGAGGTTATTCTGCATTTTATAAAAGTTTAGTAGTAAAATGGAATCTGCTGAATCTTGGAAATGAACTAGACAGACATTCTACTAGACATTTCCATCTCACATTTTCTTTCATGAAAAACATTCGTTTACTGTTTAGAAGTCCAGAATGGATGACGGAATAATGCTATCATTTAGTGACTTCTTTTACATCAGAACATTTAGACTGTCATAATACTGTGTTTTGTAACTCTGGTGCCTGGAAGTTCCACCTTAAACCTGTTGATAGCAAGGAAGGCTGAATAGCTGCTTTATCAAGTAGAATAATGTCCGCCTCAGATGACCAACTACAGGTGATCCCATAAGACATCAGATGCCTGACCAAGAGCCCATACTGGACCATGATCCAGAGCCCTGGGAAAGAAGACTCCATCTGTGAGTGTGGTAAAGAGATAACAGTAATTTCCATGCAGAAAAGACCACCTCCAGGGACGGGGAGTGGCCTGTCTCCCTCTGCCAAAAGTTAGATCCAAATGGTCGGTGCTGATGTTGCAGTTGAGCTGGCCAAACATCTGCACTCTGTGCTGCAGGAGACTTTGAGGTGAATGGCTTGTGTGCAGTAGCAGCGCTCCTGATGTGTGGAGTTGTGTCTTGCTGTGCATCAGCAAAGAACAGATGGTTATAGAGTGATAACAGAGTTACATGCTAGCCTCAGCTTGCCAGGTGAATTATTTTGATCCATGTGGAAACTTTGCCATTTCTTTGAGGCATCTTCTGAAGACCGTCCTAAGTGGAATCTTACGGTGGTTTTCTTTTCTCGTTCTTATCAATTCTACAAGAAGAAGGCACTGAACATTTAGATTCATTTAGATAATTCTAAATGCCTTTTGATCCTTTCCTTGAAATCAGTGAAGTTGTTTAGGATACTGTTTAAGATGTATCTAGTTGATTTCAACATGGCCTAGAATTAAAGGGGTTTAAATACTTGCCTAGAGTTATGGCATTCTTATTTTGATTTGTTGGGTGAAAGACTGAAAGCCTGCTGCCTTAATAAGGAATCTCGACTGAATGCTTAACTCCACACCTAATAAATCTTTCCAAATTGCCACAGGTGAAATGAAATGTTAACATCCCTTTCAAATATTAATAAAAAATGTAAATAGATCTTGTCGGAAATATGGGACACTGAAAATAAAGTATTTTAATATGTGCAGCCTGTGTTCAGTTACTGGAGAATGTCGTGTTTAAAGCTTCTCTCATATTGAAATCGAGTAATTATTTTCATAAATTGAACATGCTACACTGGAGACTTCCTGTGCTTTGTATTATTATGCAAATCAATTTTAATTTGTGGAAAACACCAACTACAAATAAGCAAAAGGGGGAAAAATTCTCCGTATTTCTTCCACTCATGGGTACACAGGCCAGCTCTGTGTTATATCAGACTTTTGTCCTTGCGTATATTTTTTTCTGTAATGAACATTTTATATACACTCGTCTAAAACCTGCTATCCTCACTTCCTAAGCAAAATTCATTTCAATAAATATAATTCCATATCACCATTTTAATTGTCATCTACATCCTGTTGTGTAAATGTCCCATCGGTTACTTAACAAATTTCCATTTGCCAGTTGTTCACAATGTTTCCGTTATTTCAGCCATCTCTTCTGCTTACAACTCTCCTATGTACATCCTTTAACAATCGCCTTGGTATTTTTTTCTTTATTTACATTAATTTTATGCCCAAATGTTCCTTGTTAAGGAAACACTTGGGGGTCTGAGTTTTAAGGTAATTGTGCTTTCTGCTTTCGTTTTAGGTGTATGAGCACCAAGATGGTAGCAAATCACTGAAGCTGGGCGACTTTGGACTGGCCACCATTGTCGACGGCCCCCTATACACAGTCTGTGGCACCCCAACATATGTGGCTCCAGAAATCATTGCAGAGACTGGGTAAATACTTCTCCTGTGTTTTGCTACTCTGCTTGTGAGAAGACTGGGCTGCCTTAAGAATAAGAACTGTATTACTGAGCAATCCCACCAGACAGAATTATCAGATTTCTTTTATTTTTACCTCATTCTCTCTCTCTCTCTAGCTCTCTCTCTCTCTCTCTCTCTCTCTCTCTCTCTCTCTCTCTCTCTCACACACACACACACACACACACACACACACTGTTACAGTTGGCACCATTTGCTCTGTCAAGTTCAATTGCTGCCATCATGTTGAAGTCTTGTATTTGGCCTTTGCTAAAGGTAAAACAGAAGTAATGAAGAACAGAGTCAAATAGGTCCTGACTAACAGAGAAACAGACATGATGGTAGCAACTCACCTTAGAAAATAAAAGAAGCACACTCTGTGTGCCGTTAATATAGTCTCCTAGGATTGTTTCTCTCAACCTGGTCCCACTTTGGTCCTCTCAGTGATCCATTGATTTCCTGCAAAATACAAACAGCCTTAGCCATCAGAGAGCCAATGAGCATTTGCTGATTTCTGTGCAGCGTGGGATGGACAGAGATTTCTCCAGTAGAATCAGATGGGGGAGTGCTGAGTGAGGTAGCCCATTACTTACTAGGACCTGCTGTGTACGTCAAGCCTTACACTCTAGGGAATTCCAATGCTGGCACATGAACACATGAGACTCCAGATGATGGCAGAAGTGTCCTTCAAGCTCCTGCCTGGTTAGTTGCTGAGTCAATATTTGAACTTGGGTTGACCTGAGACAAAGCCTTTTGGGGGGGGGGGGTATAGGCGTAACTGTCACCAAGAGCCACAGCCAGGGCTCTGAGGTGTGGTCCTTCAAAAGAAGAACTAGGGAGGGTGGTTGGGGGGAGGGCAGACTCAGTTTCTTTTGTTTACTTGATTTGTGGGCCTGGGGATTGAACCCAGGGCTTTGTGAATGCTAATCGAGCACTCTACCGTTCACTGGGCTATATCACGCACCCCGTTTTCCTCTCATGCATCTAGAGATCCAGATGACACCCTTCACTGTAACCAGGTGGAGGTAGACTTTCCATGTACACCATTCTCCCAAATGGCAGAAACACAAAAGACATAAGAAAGGAAATCCACCCACGTGGTAGTCCCTAGGTGAGATTGGAGAGTTTGGTAACTTTTATGTTTGCCAAATTTGAGTGACTTGGCAGCCCATGTGTAAGTCCCTTGGCTGGTCTCCTTCAGAGGGTCGTCCCTCTGCAGTCACCTCCTGTCAGGACATAACCAGTGCCTCCTGTGAGGTGTGAGCTGGGGTGGAAAGAAGATTAGGTTAGACTCTCAGTAGGAGCCCTGCTCTGTTGTTAACAAATGGTGTCATCTGGAGCAAAATTACTCATCCTCTTGACCTCATTTTTCTCTTCTATAAAATAGGGGGAAAGCAAAAGAGATTAATGTATATGAGGGCTTTAGAATGAAATAATTATTGTTTCTAAAACTAGAATTAGTCTCAATATCGGTCCCCATCTCAAAAGTAATATAGCAGACCTTCCTGCTGAAAACATTCCCATGCTGATATTTGGATATGAGCCCAAGTTCACTTTACTTCCATTTTTATTCATATGCTTTAATGTTTTAATTTTTCCTTTTTTTCTTTGCATTTCTTTCTTTCTTTTTGTTTGTTTCTTACCTTGAACTCTGATTAGTGGTTGGGCTTTAGGTTAATGTTGTCAGTTTTGTTTGTTTTAATTTTGTTTGGTTTCAGTCTGGGTTGGAATCATCTGTGTTGAAGGTGCCTACAGTTTTTCCTGGATGACTTTGCTAACTTGAACATCGTTTTTTTTTTTTTTTTTTACCAGATACGGCCTCAAGGTGGACATCTGGGCAGCTGGCGTAATCACTTACATCCTGCTGTGCGGTTTCCCTCCATTCCGTGGGTATGGCAGCAATCCTGTATTCAGTACCCACAAAGCATTTCTCTATTCTCTGAATGATCCATGGGCCCTTCTGGCTCAGAGGAGCCTGCAGCAGGAAAAGACTGTAATAAGAACTCTGCCTGTAATGCCTGTTCCCTTTTCTGTTGTGCGAGCTAATTTACATGCCTTCCATAAATCTCCCTCTGATAGTTTTAAAAACTCATTCTTTCCTAATTTACCAAAGCAGTTGCATATGGGCATTTTCAATGGCTTTAAAAAAAAACATATTTTGTGTATTTAAGGGTAAAAGAAGGGCTCTAAAGCCTAAGGACAGGGCATGCCCTGAATGGACACTCACTCTTTTTCTTTGTCTTTTTTTTTTCCACACAGAAGTGGTGATGACCAGGAAGTGCTCTTTGATCAGATCTTGATGGGACAAGTGGACTTTCCTTCTCCATACTGGGACAATGTGTCCGATTCTGCCAAGGTAGGCTCCCAATCTTCTGCAGAGCCTGGGAGTCATCACAGAATTGTTGACCCCAAGTTGCTGTGTGACACCATCAATATGACTTCCCTACACACTTTATATACAGCAGCCGGGTTTCCTGTCACCTGCTCAAGGCCATTCCAATAAGTGTTTATCAAATGCCGCCACCTGTTGTTGCACATCTCAGTGGACTTTGTTGGACACCTCCCTCACTGGGCTTGATCCCACCTCAGAGTTCTGTACGGCATAGTGCTTTATTCACTGGGGTTTTGATTTGAGGTCAGCCTCTCAAGGAAGCATCACCACGTGACCCTGTTTGCAACTGTAGCTTTTAAGCTTTCCCTGGCTTTCCTCACCATGCTCATCAAATTTCTTTTCTTTTCTTATGTTCATCTTCTATATCATGTAATGACCTATCTGTGTCTATCTACCTATTATTTATGTAAATAGATATACATAAAGTAAGAGGTTAGGTCCTACTCACAGAATTTATTTCCACATTCTCCCTACTGGAATGTAAGTTGTGTGAAGCTAGAATTTTTGTTCACTTAAGTTCATTTCCATATTATCAGTGCCTAAATCATCACCATATATATATATATAAAATAAGTGAATTAACTTATGATCATATATTTATTTAATAAATAAGTGAATCAAGAAACTAACCAACCAGAGGTGCTGGGCGTGGTGGCGCACGCCTTTAATCCCAGTACTCGGGAGGCAGAGGTAGGAGGATCGCTGTGAGTTCAAGGCCACCCGGAGACTACATTGTGAATTCCAGGTCAGCCTGGGCTAGAGTGAGACCCTACCTCGAAAAAAAAAAAAAAAACTAATTAACCAGAGGAAAGAAAGCTCAACTTCTACAATATAGGTTGAGATGATCTAAAAGACTTTCTGGGTAGACCTTTATTTTAGTTCATCCTAGTAGAGTAAGGGGTTGAGAAGTGGGAAGGAACAGAGCATATGGCTTCTAATCACACTCAGCTGAAAGATCAACCTCTAAGATGGATAGTAATGATGGTAGCCAGCGCTATGATTATGCCAAATGACTCTACATGGAAAATGAGTAAATGGGTACGTTGTGACATATTTTATAAAATAATGACACATCAACATCTAAGAAAAATATTAACATCTTACACAGATATTAGTAGGCTTTTAGAGAAAGGAATGAAACATCTTTTCATTGATCTCTTTCAAGTTTATATCAGTTGAATATTCCTGATTTGAAAAACCCATATCTGAAATTTTTTGAGTGTCAATATGACATCACCAGAAGAAAATTTTCACAACTGACCATAGTGACAGATTGCAATTAAAATACCCACATGCTAAAAGTATTCTATCTTGAGGTTACATATATAGAGTACATGTGATATCAATCCCCAAGATATCACAATATATGCACAAATATCCCCAAATCCAAAAGAAAACCCAAAATCTGAAAAGCATTTTGAGTAAGGCCATCTAAAGTATAGTTCTTTGGGCCTGGGAAGGTGGCTTAGTGGTAGATTGTGTGTGTGTTTTGAGGCAGGGTGTTCAATCCTCAGCACCCCCTCCACATGAAAAGTTCCCTTTACTAAATAGCTGTTGGAAATTCTTTATTTTAAACCTATATATGCTGTCTGAACATTTGAATGGGGAGCAGTCCATGTATTTCTTTGATCAGTCAAAGTGAATGTTTAGGTTTTTTTTTTAAATGAAACTTCTTTAAAATTGTGAAATGTAGTTTAAACTGTAAGATCCTAGTAAAAGGATGGACTACTAATTTTTAGCATGCGTGGTTTGTTCTTTTCTCTTAAAATCACTTTTGAAATATTATTTAAACATTCATTTCATTTTATTTTTTTCTATCAACTACAAGCTAATTTTAAAAGTTCGCCTTTCCTTCAGCTGTTGAAAGTATTATTCAGGTCTTCAAAGGTGAGTGAAATTGATTAAGTTAATCAAGTTCAGAGTTTTTCTAAACTGAGAGAACAAGCCTGCATTTGCAACCTCACCCCCCCCCACCACCCAGTTTTTTACCACCAAAGTTGGCTAAATGAGTCGAATGTTCCCTTCACAGGAGCTCATTACCATGATGCTGTTGGTCAATGTGGATCAGAGGTTCTCAGCTGTGCAGGTCCTGGAGCATCCCTGGGTCAATGTAAGTGACATTCTCTCCTTCCCATACTCACTAGTAGATGCTTGCACATCCACCAGCCTCTCTTTTTAGGAGTGCTCTGCTTGGCTTCTTTCTTCCCTCTAAATGTGCCATGCTGATTATAGATAGGAATCTGTATGTATTCCATGAGGCCATCCTATGTGTCCATCTTATTTGCTTCCAGTGGAACTGGGAACTGCATGTGACCCTTATCCTCCACTCCACAGTCTGCTTCCTGGGGTCCATATGGGGGTTCAGTAATCCAAAAGACAGTACAGACATCCTGAGCCAGTCTTGCTACCAAAACACAAGCAACCCAGTGCTTCCTGATTACAAGTGGAGCACTCCAGCACAGTACTTCTCAAGTTTAATGCATGCACACCACCTGGACACCACCTTAAAAATGCGACTCTAGTGTGTCAGGTTTTTGGCTCTGCACTTCCAGGATCACTAATGCTACTTTTCTGGTAGGCCTGTAAGTTCAAGGTCTAATGATAATTCTTAAGCAAATAATTCACTAGAGCAGAGTCGTGATTTTCGACCCTATGTCTCTCTCTGTGTACAATTGATGGATATGATTGATTCTGACAAATCATAGTAGTCATCAACTTCACATATATTAATTGATCGTGTCCTTCCCTATACTTGATAACTTTCTTTTTTTTCTTATGTACACATAATGTATTTTGATCTTTTTTTTCTTAAATATATATTTATTGTCCATAATGAGTTACATTATTCAGTGGGCAAACAATGAGTTGTTATCCCCAATTCCCCAATGCCCCCCTCCCTAACCACTGACAATGAGGCAACTTCATAATTAGAATGTTTCTCACTGCCAGAAGGGAAAACAGATATGGATTTTCATATAGAAACAGGTATGGACAGAGAAGTGGGCAATCCCATCGTTGTTAGCTCATTGATACAAACTCTGCCAGGCTCCTTACTGCCTTGAATGATCCAGCTATAAGCTAAAGGCAACGAAAATGTTCCTTTTCTTGGAATTGTCACCATGATGAGTGCGGACAGGAGTTTGGGATCTCATACTCTGCCACTTGATGGCTATGGGGCCTGTGCTCCAGAACTTCACATAAATGAATGTGATTCTTCACATAACAAGGAAAGTAATAGTTATACAATACGTGCATATAAGTGAATAACAGCATGGGTAGATGTGCACCGAACATCTACATTTGGTCTTTTCATATAGCAAAATCTGCCAAATGGTATATATATGAAAAGATACTAATCCCTTCTGCCCTGGCAAAGTGGAACAGGAAAATTCCCCCTCACAATAGCTCACCTTTAGCCTCATCAACCTTTGTGTATACACAAGGATGTTGAGTCTGAATTACCCTTTTCTATGAAGTGGAAAAAAGTGGAAGCATCTTACTTGAGCTCAATAACAAGCCTGCGGGATAGTCAGGAATGGGAACTATTATACCCACTTCATAGGTAAGGAGACTATGGTGGTTGGTGTGATTTATTCAAAGTAGCCATGCTTGAAATGGAAACCAAACTTGTAGCTCTAAGGCTGTGAAGTCTATCACACTACATCTGCTCTCCCTTTGTATAAATAAAAACATCGTGTTAATATGGCAAAAGGCTACATGGCACACTGGCCATATTGTAATGATTGTTAGCACAAGTCAACAACCTCTCCAAACTAGCTGACCTAGGTCAGATGTCTTTCCTTCAGGTTTGCAAGAGGGATGAACCACAAGCCAGCTATAGTTCTCTCTCTCTCTCTCTTTCTCTCTCTCTCTCTCTCTCTCTCTCTCTCTCTTTCTCTCTCTCTTTCATCAGCAGCAGCAGCAGTTGATGCTGGATGGTCTATGTGGGCTCATCCATGGCCCACGACTAGTCAAATTGCATGTGAGGTCTGGAAGGACTAAGACAGGATGACCTCAGAGAATGGTCAGGAAAATCTAAATTTAAAGCATGGCCTTCACAGGTGTCTAATGAGCCCTAGGGGAAGATGACAAAAAGCCTGCTTGGATACCTATCTGTCAGATCTATCTACCTTCTAGCAACAAGCAGGGCTGGGCCAGCCAGGCTGCCTTTGTAGGAAAGGGAACTGAGAGCTTCCTGGGGGAGTTGCCAGAGCTTGGTCCTGCAGGAGGCTAGAAAGGAGAGTCTAGCAGAGTCAGCTCCATCAGGACAGGAGTGTTTGCTAGAAGACAACTTTGTGAATGTGAGCAAATGTATCTGTACATATGTAGGGTTCTGGATACTTTTGGAAGCAACAGACTCCTCTACACTCATTCCAAAGTATATGGCTCCCTATTAAATAATTTAACCCAACTGGGTTGAGGAACAAAATTAAGAAGCTGTCTGGCTATTATCTTTGAAAACTAAGAGCTGGAAAAATGATAGCTCAGTGGATAAAACATTTGCCACACAGGTACGAGGACCAGAGTTTGGATCCCCAGCATCCATGTAAATACCAGGTGGGTTTAGAGGCTGGTCTATAATACTGGTGCTCAGTGAATAGAGACAGGAGATTCCCAGGAGCCAGATGAATAGTTAGACTAGCCAAATCTGAGAGCCCTGAGTTCAAGTGAGAAACCATGCCTCTATACATAAGACGAAAGCAATTGAGTTAGATAACTGATGTCAACTTCTGGCCACCCACAAAAACTGTATATCTCCATTAACACAAACATACATGTGCACACACCACACATACAATACACACACACACACACACAATATTTCTGAGGCCTGGAGATGGTTCCATGAATAAGAACACTTGCTCTGTGTTACAGTTACTTTTTCATTGCCAGGACAAACATCAACCAGGAGCAGCTTATGGGATGAAACAGGTTATTTCTGGCTTACAGATTCTAGGGGAAGTTCCATCATGGCAGAAGCATCTGGCTCATTCCAACATGTATCCACAGCAGAGAGAGAAAAAGGAACATCAGCAAGTTACCAACAGCCATAACCAGTGACAAAAGTCTCTGGCTTTCCAGTTCAGCCCTTCTGGTCTCAGCCTGGTGAAATCTTTACCCCAAGCCAGCAGCTGTCCATGGGAGCTGATCCTCAGTCCTATTGTAGCCACATCTTTGGGTCTCTGCTGAAAATCATGGTTCATCTTCATAGTTCCATATGGTGGCCTTACTTGACCTTCATACATGGATCCCAACACTGTTTCAATTTGTTACATGTCAGCAGCAGCTCCTGGAACTAGTTTGCCTTCATACAATGACCTTTCTGGGCCTTCACACAGAGATTTCAACCCTGCTTCACAGGCCACATCTTAGTGGTTCATGGAACCGGTTCACCTTCATACAATGGCCTTATTGGTCTCTACACAGGGATTTCAACAAACCTCACTCAAGGGTCATTTCTAATAAACAACACTGTGTGTACTTCATGACCCACTTCCCTGCACTATTCAAGCTTCCAAAACTAGTACCAGTTGGGTACCATAGCCATATTTGAAAATTGGTGGTGGGAGGGGTGGATAAACCTTGACCTTCACATCTCCTCCTCCTAAAAGAATTTTTGTTTTTACTCATTTGAGTAGGTGATTTTCACCCTCGGGCATTTTTTCCATTGTTCCAATGCAAAGCACTTGACCCACACTTAATAGTGGTAATCAACTGAACAACTGCAGCTTAAGTAACTATACATATTTCATATATTCTGTTCTATTCCTTCTGCCAACCACAACAGTCTATTACCTTTAAGTTCAACCTTGCTCAAAGTCTGAGGGCTTGGGCAAAATGCAACTAGCCTTTATGCCAGTAGGCTATTTTCAAAAAAGTCCTCTCCCCTCTGAAAGTTCATAAGCCAAGTCTTCAGAGTCCATAATTCTCTCCACAGTTAACATTTTCAAACTCTTACCAGAATAGCCCATAAAGTTCTGCTTACAGCATTCTAAGGCTTCTCCAGCCCAAAGTATCAAATCCTCCCACATCCTTCCCACAAATACATTCCAAAAGATCAAAAACCACATGGTCAGATTCATCACAATAATAACCCCACTTCTTGGTACCAATTTTCTGTTGTATTTACCTTCTTATTGCCAGACAAACATCTGAACAGAAGCAGCTTTTGGGAAGAAAGGTTTTATTGAAACTAGGAGAAGTTCTATCATAGCAGATGAAACTGACTCACTCCACCATGCATCCATAGCAGAGAGAGAAAAAAAAAACAACAACAACAAAAAAAAAAAAGCTAACAAACCAAACAAACAAAAACAGCAAGTACCAACAGCAGGAGCTCAAACTGGCTCTAAACACACCTTAAACCTACCCCCAGTGACAAGCCTCTCCCAGCAGGCTGTGGAAGCTTAATCTTAATTTAAAAAAAAATAATAAACCTCAGGCTACGAGAGATAAACATTCACATTCAAACCATCACACTGTGAAAGCATGATGACCTGAGTTCAATCTCTAATACCCCTAAAAGCAGATAAAGCCAAATAAACTCAGCACTAAGGTGTGGGAGAGGGACCCAGGAGGGTCACTAGCATTTACTAGTCAGGTCAGCCAATCTAACCAAAAACAACTTAAAATTTAGGTTCATTGAGAGACCCTGTCTTTCACTGAAGGAAATTAGGTAGAAGAGCGATAGAGGGGGATACCTGACACCTTCAATTTTCCTCTGGCCTCCACACACAAGTACATGGGTGCCCACATCTCCATACACATGCAGACACCACACAGACTCATACACACACATTCACACGCACACACACATGCATACGCACACACACACTACACACCACATGCACAAATACCACCGATCCATATCTTAGCACTTACATTCATCCTTGTAAGCATATCATACAGAAAGGTCCCTCTTTCTGACAGTGAGGTTAGACTCTTGCTATGATTTCAACCTTTTCTCAAACCTTCTGTAAAACCCTTTCTAAAAGCACGTATAACATTTAGGTAATCACCTAGGAGATTTAAGGTTTTAAAAAATCCTTTTATATAATTCAAATGGACTTCTCTTTGGTGTGCATATGTGTGTGGTGTACGTGTGTATGTGTGGGTGAGTGTGTGTACACAGCATGTCGAGGCCACATGTCACTTTGGGTGTATTCTTCAGTCATTTTCCGCCTTATTTTTATAGGCAGGATTGTTCATTGAACATGGAGCTCACCAATTGAGCTCGACTGGCTGGCCAGTAAGCCAGAACAATTCGTTCATCTTTGTTTTACCAAAGTTGAAATAACAAGTCCACACCACTGTGTCAGGCATTTTATGTGGTTGTTGAGAATTTGAAGTCAGGTCCTCAAGCTTATGTGCCAAGCATCTTACTGACTGAACCATCTCCCTAAATAAACATTCCCTAAGTTTTGCATTTTGAGTTAAAAAAAAATCATACTGGTTTTAGTAAAACCTTTCTAAAACCTGATGTAGAAAATGATTTCCTCACTTTTTTTTTTTTTTTTTTTTTGGTTTTTTGAGGTAGGGTCTCGCTCTAGTCCAGCCTGACCTGGAATTTACTATGTAGTCTCAGGTGGCCTTGAACTCACGGTGGCCCTCCTACCTCTGCCTCCCGAGAGCTAGGATTAAAGGCGTGCGCCACCACGCCTGGCTGATTTCCTCACTTTGAAATTATATTTATATAGCATCTATATAGAAAATTAAAAGAGAAACTGCTTATGGTCTTTGTACAAAATAATACTTTTTTTTAAAAAAAAAAAGTAAGCTTTCATAACCAGAGTTTAGTATTTGCTAAGATCTTTGAGTTTCAGCACACATAAGGCCAAGCCATCAAAATAAATGAAGTAAGAATTTTAAAGGATATATATTTAACAAGACATTTTTCATTTGGCAATCAAATTATATCTGATCACCACAGAGGGCTGTTCCCTAAGGGGCAGAAAAGTAATAATAATTATGTGAACCCTTAGGAGGTCTGCAGAGAGTGCTTCCTGTGTTCTCATTAGTTGTAATTGTCTCTATTGCTTGTACGATGACCTTTCTGCCTGGCAGGTTTGGATTGAAAAGGTGGTCTCTCTCATGAAGCAGAAAATAGAGCGGAAGGACTATGGAATTTAAAAAAAATTAAGTCAGCAAAATTCACTTGCTTTAACCTCTCTCCAGGAGCTTCCTCGCATGATTTTTAATATACTCTGGGTACCTACTCTATCCTGCTTCTCAGCTCCTTGGTCTGGAAGGGTTGTGAGCGATGATGGCTTGTCAGGTGGATCAGAAAGCCAGATGAACAAAGGCATCCTCAGTATGCATCCTTGGAGGGGGCGAGGTGGGGGGAAAGTGCAGGCTCACCCTCTCCTGTGACTTTGGACAAGTCTTTCTTCCTTGGAACTTCTTTTTCTATCCTGACCATTCCAAAATAAGAGGGAGGCACATTCCACTTTCTCATAAATGAAGTTTTACTGATAAATACTGT
Source organism: Zapus hudsonius (assembly GCA_004024765.1). Classification (NCBI taxonomy): domain Eukaryota; kingdom Metazoa; phylum Chordata; class Mammalia; order Rodentia; family Dipodidae; genus Zapus; species Zapus hudsonius. Next base: position 104,547 of record PVHP010000582.1, read on the forward strand.
GAGTTGGTAAAAAGTTCACAGATTGAACAGTTATTTCCAAAACCAAATTATTTGTAGTTAGGATCAAATTGTCCTTGTCATTTTAAATTGTATCGTTTCCATTTTGCCTTAGCTATCTATTATCATCTATATTCATTATATACATATACATTATATATTCAATGTTATAATTTTATGAGTCTACATTTTACCTCAAATTATTTTCTCGAGGAAACTGAGGCACATGGACATAAAGCATGAAGCTCAGTGGAGTGCTTGGTGCAAGGTCTGATGCCTGGTTTTGCCCTCAGAGATGCCGATTTCACTGGTCTGTATGGTACCTGGGCGAGGGGACTTTTCCCAGCTTCCATGGGATGATACAGCCAGGTTTCTGACTCTTTGTTCTAGTGGAAACGACTTCTTTAAATAAGCGTAGTCCAGTTACAGAGGCAAAATGAGATTTTATCTTCTCTCTTTTGTGGCCTTGAAATTTAATTTTGCTTCCTTCTATCCTACCTAACCATTCCTTTGGAAGCTTACTGCTAAGCCAAGATACTCCAAGAGGAAAAAAGAAGAACAAGAGAAAGAAGAAAATGAAGAGGAGATAATAAATAGCTCAGGATGTTCCATACTACTACTAATAAAATTCAGCCCAAGCACAAAAGAATATAGATACCTTAATCCTATTGTACTGAAGGAATAGGTTAGAAATTAAGTGAACCCCAATGACATTATAATATATAAAATAAATTATCGATATTTATATATTACAAATGGTGACATGAAATTCACTTTCTACTTGGACATCTTCTCCTTTCCTAGCCAGAGTGGGGTTTTAATTTTCTTCATAGTTATACCCCAAGTGCAGCATGAACTGTAGACACTGAGAATGGGGGGGGGGGCACACTGAAAGGGGTTAGAGGTTCTGATGCACTGTGCAGCTGGGGATTGTTAACAAGAACCAAGGGCAGCACGCTGGGAGGTGAAATGTAACTGCTATTGAAGAACACTCTAATGAACTTGGAATTGTTTTAAGTTAAATCAGAATATCCTGGTAGTAAACTACTCAAGACTGACATGCTTCTCATAAATCTACAGATATTTTTAATCATAGAGTCTGGCAAGAAAGAGACTGGAAACCAGACCCGTGATTCAAAACCAAAAGTCCATGAGGAGCAGAGGATTTTCTAATGCATGACTCAGAGATGATTTCCAAGCAAAGCGGGGAATTCACTCTATTGACTAACTTCACATCCAAGCTCCCCTCTCCCCACAGTTCTTCCCCAGCAACCCTGAGACAATGGAGACCAGGAGGTTAGGTCTCTTGCAGACAGCTGGGAGAGTTCATTTTCCATTTCACAAACTAATTTTATTCTTGTCAGTTGCAAAGCTCTGCCAAGTGGTGGATGGGAATTTTTAAATCAGAAACCACTAACCTCAAAACACAACCAGCTTATGTCAAACTTCAGAAACTCTCCCAAACCAGGACGTATGGTAATAATACTATAGCTATTTGTAAAATACTGCCAGACTTGTCACTTCTAGAAAATTCATAGCACATTTTTGGCACATAATTTATTCTGAATAATGACGATAAAGATGTATATGTAAAAATGCATGTTCTAATGGCCCTACTTATTTTATTGCTGTAAGACAGTAAGTTAGCTAAATCTCCACCATCAATCCTCAGGTGCCGATCAGCTTCATGCAAAGCACGTTGTCTTTTAATCCAGTTATGCTCAAAGCCTTCAAAATTTATCAAAGAATGCTAGAAAACCTGTTGGTTACAATGGGGGTGGCACGTATGCATACGTGTGTTGTGTGTGTGTCTGTGTGTGCACACGCACACAAGCACATGTCTGAGCATATGTGTGTTAACTGTTCTAGCTTACACACCTTATTTTATTTAGGCAAAAGGGACCTGAAATATTTTAAGATTTAGGAAAGTCAAAAAGTATCTCTGACAACTTGTGATCGCTGTTTTGTTGCTTTCATTGCCCCACTGTTGTGAATTCATAACCTCAGAGAAGCTCAGACCTTCACTAAAATGCAAAGCTAATAGCCTGATCCTCCTCAGAGCCTCGACAGGAGATTAAGCCCAGAACAGAGCTGGAAAGTGGTAAGGAAGTCATTGTGAGGAGGTAGAAAACAAACCTTTTGCTCAAGAACCCGGGGGATGGGGCTGAAGGAAAGAAGCTGGCAGAGGTGCCCACAGTGGGGAAGCAAGAGACGTGGCATTACTTAGCAGATGACTACCTCAGAGGCCACTCCTGTGGAAACAGTTTTTCTTCTTTGCATCCAGACTGTGAAGCACAGCCTGTGCCAATCACACGTCTACTCTATTGGCAAAGTGCAACTTCATTTCATCCAGGGTCAGGTAGGCACTCCAGCAATGCCTGGTGCCAACAAGACCCTAGAGCCCCGGCTGATTGGGGGAGGTTGACACTTACAAGGGAAGTGGATGCCTAGTCTTCAATTGACAGAGACATTTCTAAGGATGGCCTATAGGAACTTTCTGACATATTCAGCTTCCCTTCTAGCAACTTCCAAATGCTTCCCAGATTCCATTAGGCCCTGCCCAAGTATTCTCAGGTTTCTTCCATGCCTATTTCAGTTTCCATTCTGCTTCATTGCTGGGTGATTTTTATCATGGGAAAGATAATCCATTAAATATTTTCACTTAACACTGATGGGACCTTTTTGTAGCCAACATAAGTTGAGTATTGCTTTCTATTGATACAACGTGGTGTGGTCCAAAGAGTAGTTTCAGACCTGGTTCAGCTCTGACTCACCCACTTTGTAGCCACATGACCTTGAGCAAATGATTTCACTGTACTGAGCTTCAGATCACTCCTCCTCACCTGGAGCTAACAATGCATATGGCACATGCTAGTCAAGGAATAAAGGGATCTCATGTGTGTTGTTAGCATGCCACCAGTCGTTAACCTTCTCATCCCCTTCCTCTGCCTGGTTTTCTCTGGTAACTAACCTCCCCTACATCTCAACACAGATCTCATCTGTCCTGTTCCTGTGCAGCTCACCTCAGTGTTAGAGGTAGTACCTCCTCAGGGAACACAGTTTTCTGGCTGCTTTCTATCCCTGCTCTTCCAGTCAGTTCTCCTTTTCCTCCAGCTTACCCTAAGACTGCAAATGGGCTCAAATTTCTTCATCCAAAGTCTGCTTCTTGGTCATGCTTTTTAACCGGTTTCATAATGGAAGTCCATCCAGATCTCTTTGCCTAAAGTAACCTGGAAGTCGATTAAGAGACGGTTAGACATACTTGCGTAACGTTAGCACTGAGGAGCCACAGGGCATCATTGTATGAGGGTGGCCCTTTTTATTCAGAAAGAACCCCCAACAAGGCCACAGGCATGAGGTTAATATTTGTAAGACTTTCAGCATCATTTCATGCCTTGTTAAATGTTAAAATACACTCTCAAAAATTCTAACTTAGATTCCAAGGCAGGGTGGGAGAGTTGTCTGGCTTAAATTCCAGAGCCCTGTTCTCCATCTGCCATTTTAAAAATGTGTTTATATACCTCATTGAATCTTCCTTTGTGTTTAAAATTCTGGACCACATAATCTCAATTCTTTGTCATTAACATCCAACTTCTCTTTTACTCAGAAACTAGATAGTGAACTTCAAAAAATGTCTGAGGGGAGCAAGTGTTATTGCCCATATGTTTTGCATTATGTCCCTCTTATTAAAAAGCATTGCTTTAGTCCTGTATCTTTTTGGTACTTGTTTGTGGATAATCTTTTCCTGATCTTACAGCTTTCTCTACCACTATTCTTCCAAATAAAGTCTTACCCAGAGATAAAACATTTGATTCATTGTTTGGAATCCCTTAGCTTCCCACCTGTACACACTCTGAACCAAAATATCACCTTCCCTCCTGTCTGCTTGCCAAGCGTCATTAAGGATGTCATTAAGGACCAGGTCAAATAAATCCCTTGTCCCCCATGAGCAGCATTCTGACTATTCGCTCTTCTAAGCTACTTTGGGGTTTCCAGCCAAACTATGGCTAAGCTTCTTTTGACAGTCTTCCTCATCTCGTTAGGCTGCTTTAGCATTTGACATGCGCTGTGCACCTTCTCCCTCCATGGGCAGAGATCATTCCTTGCTCCTACAACCTGCCATCGCTAAAATAGTCCTCAGCATAGTAGGTGCTTTATAAGTCCTTGTTTCTGTCACTTCTCCAAGTGTCATCCCATTTCTGACTCTCCCCATAATGTAGAGTTCTTAAAAATTCAGTCTTCATTTTAGATAACCTTCTTCCAGATTAGGTTTCCTATGTGTCTTAACAAACATATTAGTGCTTTCTACTGGCCATCGATCCATGAGTCCAGTGTGACTTGAATACCACCTATGTGCAATAAACTGAGCCATGTGCCTAGATTAAAGAATTGGTGCAGGTATAGATGGATGGATGGATAGATGGATGGATGGATGGATGGGTGGGTGGATGGATGGGTGGATGGATGGGTTGATGGATGGATGGATGGATGGATGGGTGGGTGGGTGGATGGAAGGGTGGTTGGGTGGATGGATGGGTGGGTGGGTGATGGGTGGATGGATGGATGGATGGGTGGATGGATGGGTATAGAAACATAATTACTTGATACCAAAAATATGTAAGTAGTGCACATTGATATAATGAAAATGCAGGGCTGGGGAAATGGCTCATAGATAAGGTGCTTGCCATGTAAGTATGAGGACCAAAGTTTGGATCTCCAAAACCCACGTAAATACCAGGTAAGCAAGGAAGCCCACCTGGAATCCCAGTGCTTTGAAGGAAGAGACAGGGATATCTGGGACAAGCTGTCTGTGTGAGTCAGTGAACCCTAGGTTCAAGTGAGGGACCATGTCTCAAAAAGCAAAGTGGAGGAGGTAGACACCTGTCATCAACATCTGGCTTCCACACCCTTGCACACACACATGCCCCACACACATATGAACATGTATACACACATTAATTCACCATACACACATGCAGAAACATAGGCATTAGGAGTATACAGATGAGCCATTAGAATGGATTGTGATTAACTGAGGAAAAATATCTTGGAACAGGTCATTTGGATTCAGATCTTCAAGTACAAACAGGGTCTAAGAGTCCCAAAGTGCAGAACCCATGCTTATTTTTGCTTGCCACATTTTCTGAACCACCAAGCAAAATACCTGGTCCCATGGAAGCATACAGTTAATACCCATTAGATAAATGAATGGTCAATACTTAAGGAAGGAACAGACTCCATGTGGAGGGACCAGGTTATCCAAGAAGAGCAAGCACATCCTACTTGGATAAAAGCCCACGTGCCTTTTGGATGAAGTCAAGAAGTGATGTGTAAAGTGATGCAGAAGAAGAGGAAAATATGAACGACATTGGAAGTCTTGACAGGGTTTGCTTTTAACAGATATCAATGCACACTTTATCACCCATTCATTTATTCTATAATTATTTATTAATCATCTAGTATTGGCCCTGGTACGAAGCTTAGATCTGGGGATCCTACAGTGAACAAAATGTGGTTTGCCTTCTAGGAACATACATCATGAAGCAGGGAGGAGTGGCACATATGTGTGACCCTGGCCATTGTTATTTCTACAGTGTTTGGTACAGGAGAGTACTTTGTCCTGCCTCAGTCATAGATGTCTCCAGCAGACAGTAGAAGCCTTAGTTATAATGAGCTCTCATATGGAGTATGTCATAATAGTCAATGATTTGAAGGCAGTAAAGTGGATTTGCCCAGAGGGTTGTCTGGGATTTGAAAATAGCCAATTGAGAAGCTGTGAGAGGAAAAAAAAAAAAACCCTGAGTTTATTTATGGCCATGCATGGGACCAGGTCTGCCAGGGCTTTTGGCTTGGGATCTAAATCAGGGGCTGAGAGGTAAAAGAAAAGACACATTGATTTTTTTTTTTTGGAGGGTCCAGATTAAATTTTCTAGGACATCTATCCACAAAAGCCAAAGAGTAAACATTTTCTTAGCAACCCAAGTCAGAATATTTCTTATTTAGAGAAAACCCTCTGGGGGTCAGGGGGCAGGGAGCCAGTGAAGTATGTAGCAGAAGTGAAGTGAGGGAGACCTTGGAACAGTCTTTCAGTGCTTCATGAAAAGACCTCACAGCTGGTTGGTTTCTGGAATCTTCCAGGTTGCCAGACCATAGCCTGAGACTCAGAGATTGGGGTCTCATTTTCATGTAAATCATTTTTGGCCTTTGTCTCTTTTCTTTATTTCTCTCTCTCTCTTTTTTTTTTTCCTCTAGGATGATGGCCTCCCAGAAAATGAGCATCAGCTGTCCGTCGCCGGGAAGATCAAGAAGCATTTCAACACAGGCCCCAAGCCGAACAGCACAGCAGCTGGAGTTTCTGTGATAGCAGTAAGCATCTGAAATACCCACCTCTATCTTGTAAAAGCAGCCCTACCTAGGAGACAGGCACGACTCTGGAGAGCCCAGCCAGAGACAGCAGAACAGGCCATTCCCTTAGACAGCTTAGCTCTGTCTGCAGGACGTGTGTGTGTGTGTGTGTGTGTGTGTGTGTGTGTGTGTGTGTGTGTGTGTGTTCACAGATCATTTCTCTGGGTGGTACATAATGACCCAACACCTCCAGGCTATCTTGCAGCATGTATTCATTTCATGATTTATTTTTTTAAGCACAAAACTCTCCCATACTGAACCCTGTGCCAATGCAAACTTTATGACTTTGAGAAAGAATTTGGTGTCCCCTTGGCAGGACCTTGGAAGGGAAGGGAAGCCAGCAGAAAAAAGCTGGAACACTAAGATCTTTATACCAGACCTAAAAGATAAAAGCCAAAACAAGGCAGAAAGCATATACCATGTGATATTTGGTAAAACTGAATTGCTGTGAACAGCCAATGAAGTCACAGTGTCTCCTTCAAATTTTCTGTTCTCAAAGTTGAAACGTCTTTTATCATTTGCCATTTTATTGATGCGGTTGTGCATGAATTTTTTTTTCTTTTCTGTACATGCAGCATATACTCCATGTAATTTGATACCTGCTCTAGGCAAAGATTAAATTGGTCTGAGAAATAATGAAACCTCATACTTCCTGGGGCCATATTCTAGAGTAAAAAATATATTCAAGTCTCAGATTGCTCGAGTTCTTAATCATTTCCTCTTTGTCCCGAGTATGTAAATTTTCATAGCATACTCCACGTGCAAACCACTTGAGCTGTTTCTCTTTTTGGAGCAAAGACCGTGGACACTATGATAATGAATCTTTAGACATTACTAATCGTTATTTATGCTGGTCAATATCCTATTGGCTGGGAGTAGTACTGAATGCTCAGTTCTTTCATAGTACTGAATGCTCAGTTCTTTCAATGAGTGTTTCTGTTTGCTTTCTTTGTGTCAGGGCTTACTAGAGCTCCAATAAAGCTAAAAATTAACATTAGCGACTGGCTTGATACAACCAGTCTGAGGTCTTGGTTATGAAATACCTGATTTGGGCTTCTAGACTTCCCAAATGGAACCAACATGTGCCTGCCTGCTGCACTTCACGGTTCTTTCCATTGTGAATTACAGGTGTGGGGAGCTAACCCAAGTAAACAGACGGTGCTAACTAGAAAGCATACTCCTCCTGATGTTCTTAGTGACAGTTTCAAGCTGTTTCTTGTGGTCCTGGTACCAACTTCTGTATTAGTCAGGGTTCTCTAGAGGAAACAGAGTTGATAGAATGGATTGTAGTAAAAGGGAATTTATTGGGGCAGCTTACGACAGCCCAACAATAGCAGTCTGTAGGCCCACAGGTGAAGAAACCAGTAGCTGTTCAGTGCACGTGGCTGGAGGCCTCAGCAGTCCCAATCCAGCCCAAAAGGCCTGATGGCTCCCTGGCTGCTCTTCAAGTCCACGATGTGAGGCCAAGGAAACTGGGTTCCCATGTCCAGGAAGGATAGGAGAGCAGGATGTGAGTGCAAGTCACAAACCAGCACCAGCAGCCAACAAGCGGAGAGACCAGGAGAGAATTTCTTCCCCTTTATATAGCCTGAGGGTGGGGTCTTGCAACCCTTCCCCAGACTTAATGGCTTCCTGAGTCTCTGGAATTTCCTTCCTGCACTGTCCACACAGGAAAGGATGTTTACTTCTAGCTTCTTTGAGCTTCTTTACATCCTGCCCCTTGCTGAGAGGCTGCCTTCCTATAAACATCCTCAGAGACCTACCCAAGATAATTAAAAAGATCAAGTTGACAACAAAACCTAACCATCACAAGTACCCTCTCTGTATTTCTGAAAAAACTCAATAGGGAAGTTCAGCTGCAGTCCACATTGTCCTAGAGGGTCAGGGGTCTCAGTAAATCAACCATTCACAAGCTCTTACCTCGTTCATTCAAGAGACGGGCCTGTTCCCCACAGCTCCGGTCCACCTGCCACCATTGTGCAAAGGGCTTGCTTGTCTGCTCCTGCTTGGGCCACCAAGGCTCCAGACAGTGTCTTTTCTACCTCGGTCATTTTGCTTTTGTTTTTATTCCTGAACTTTTATTTTTACGAGACTTTGGTTAAATCTGACTTGGTTTGTTCACAGTATTCTAGAAGCCCGATGAGTCCTTGATAAGGGCAAAAACTTCATCATGATTTTTCTACTGAGAGACACTTTTTTTTTTTTTGGAAGGGAAATTCTGTTTTAACCAAACATGAATAAATTCTGAACCTTAATCCTTATCAGTTTATTAAAATGTCATCTAAATATTTCTCAAAATATTCCAGTTAATATTTGAATGTCAATGGCCCATTTATATTTTTCCAAGTTTAATTATTGGAATATTTTGAGCCCTTTTTTGTTCTTTATTTAGTTTAGAGGGGGGTGAGTTTTGTTTTGTTTGGTCATGAAGTTTTGAGACAGGGACTTCCTCTATATTCCTGGCTGGCCTAGAACTCACTATTAGGCTTAGGCTGACCTCAAGCATGCGGAAACCCTCTGATCTCAGCCTTCCAAATGCTGGGATGAAATGGGTGAGCCACCATGCCCAGCTTAGATGCAGTTTTGAATGGAAATGTCTCAGTAACATTTTTATCACCAACACGTTTCCTAAGGAAACCACACGAATATTTATTATAAGTTGCAAATTTCTACGTTAGTTGCATGCTTACTTAATGTGCTGTAGTTACTAGAGTTTTTAAAAGGTAATTATCAGCTTAGATTCAGATTAATGGCCTCTTTCTTAGAGACTTCTTCAAGAAAGTGCCTTGTCAGAATTTTAGTACAATTCACGTTATCTACTACCATTAATATTTCAAGTATATAAGAAACATCAAGCCCAGTTCAGAAGCTGTTTCAAAAGAAACTGGTTGACCATATTATATGCATGTACACAGACAACTCCACAAGAACCCAGGGAATTCATGAATCCAGTGGTCACGCTGAGAATTAGAAACTGTCTGGTTTGGCCACCTTTTTACTAACTTTCAGAATAGTAAATATAAACCCATAATTGGTTTTCTATTCTTAAGTGCAAAGGGGTCTATCATGAAAAAGCAGCATTAAATATTGCATTCCAAATTCAAGTATGACTACCAGATATCAGAATCCTCTTGGGAGAAGTAGAAGAGATAACTTTATCGAGTGGTATTTATTTATAATGATCATATAACAATTTAATAATACAATACAATTATTGATATACCCTTAGCATAAGAACTTCTATAATTAATGAAAATAATAAATTTTGAAACCAAATCCTTACGAATTTATTTAAACTACCTCTGAATATATCTCAAAGCATTCTAGTAAATATTTGAATACCAGCAGTCCACTGACTTTCTAAGTATCATTAGACAATTTTAATACAGATTTTTTGTTTTTTTTTATTTGGGGTTGACTTTTTTTGTTAGAATTCACAGGGAGGATTTCTATTTAAGAAATTAAGAAAAAAAACTTATTTCAGTAAATTTCCTTCAGAATTTTTTTCTGGGCATATGGTCTTCCTGGAGGCTATGGAATAAATGCATGGTTTTTATTTTTTTTATTTTTTGCAAATTACGTACACATGTTAAAAATGACATTTCAGTATGTTCTACTTTTTCTTTTTCTGAAAATCAGTCACATCATGAATGTTTACCTGGCATTTCTCTTTCCTTTGTTAGAAATTTACATGTTGCAAATCAGCTGAGTTTATAAAGGAAGAAGTGACACTTTTTTCTTTCTTGGGTGACCAAAATCCAAAGAAAGGAGCATATTGTCATAACAACTGTATTCTATTTACAGGTGGAATTTATGACATGAGTGGAGTTTAACATGTATGCATGAACCATGGTAGCTTTTGTTCATGCTGTTGTGTGTGTCCTGTGTTTCTTCTCTGCTTTTCACTCCTTACATTATTAAGACCAAAGAAAGAACAAATGATAATTTCATACGAAGGTCACATGGGGACCTCCGAATTGGCTAGGAGAGTAATTACCAGCTGGAGGTCCCAGGGATCACGGGGCCCTTCTGAAAAGAGGAGAGGTGTTCTAACGTTGGGTCAAGCAATATGATTAGGTGAGGCCCCATGGCTGTCCATAAAATTGCAACGTTCTGCCTGTGAGAATAACTCCATTGTCCCCCTCCCACCATTCCCAGCAGTGGGGAGATTAAAAAAAAAAAAAAAAAAACAGAGCAGAGGAAAGGAAACAAAAGGTTATTAAAATGCAATTTATCGACGTAAAATGGAATTAGAGATGACATTTTAACGGTGGGTTTTTCGAGAGCTGAGGGAAGAGAGGGAGGTGTTATTAGATTTGCTCGGCTTGATGACGAACCGATGACTTAAGATGTCAGTTCCAATTTATTTTTTTAACCATTTCATGCTGCTTATTATTTTAACTGATAATTTTACTAATGCTTTAAAGTTCTTCCTTTTGCATTTTGCTCATGCAAATAGAGCTTTTCAGTCTAATTGAACAAATCCATACTAACCAGCATGCTTATAATTGCGATGCCATAAAGCTTAGTTTGGACCTTCTGCCCGCTATATGATGTTTGGCCTGCAGATGGCGATAGAGAACCAGCTACTGGGAGGCCTCTTTGTGGTCTTAAAAAATGCTCTGTACACAAGATTCCTAAGAGCAACTGTACTTCAAATTTTTTCCCTAAATAAAATGAAACAATGCATTTTTTTAAAAAGATGGAAACCTCACATTGCTTTCCATGAACACTGGTATAGCCTAGTTTCCAGCCAGAACACCAAATCCTCTGAGTGGTTTTTAGCTTAAAAGTCTGGTGGTCTGGCACGTTTTTGAAATGCCTTTGTGAATTTAGAAGTAGAAACTGTCATGAGCATCAAATCAGTGCGACACTTGAAAGAACTCATGAAGCCACTCCAAAGAAAAGTGTGCAAGCTGCATCCTATCGTGGGCAGAATGCGGGGCGGCTGGGACAGAAACATCAAGCATGACTATTGTTCTCCAGGTTTGAGAATTAAGCCTTCTCTTCCCAACTAGCCAGAACGAACAACTTTGTCACTCAACCCTCTCTTCTTGCTTGTGTTTTGTTAATCATAAACACTTAACTGTACATATATTGGTTTTAATAGTTAACGAAAGCTATTTTCCTTTCCTTTCCATATTTTCATAGAGAAAATGATGATACGTACTCTCTGCGCTTCAGAGAGTCGCTTAAGCACTTAGGAGTCACTTTTAAGAGAATCTCTACTTTTGAAGATCAACTCTTAAAGAAAGAAATCCAAATTTTGGCGATTTGTGGATTTTCAAACCTGATTCTTTTCTTCTTTTATTTTATCCTTATGAAGTCAAATTTAAGCCTACTGGGGGGACTACCAGCAATGGGGGGAGTAATCTGCTTTCTCTTAGGTGGGTAAAGCTGATTTCAGAAACTTCACTTAATTGTAAGACATTTCCTTTTCTATAGCATAAGAAGTGGTATTTGCTATCTTTTTGAAATTGAGATGAAATAGTTAAATATTCCTTCAAACTCGATCTATTCTAAGTTGACCTCCTAGATAATCATAAGGGGATAGTATCTTTTCTTGCTTCTTTTCTTTTTATTTTCAATGTGCAGATTGATGGATTAGTTTAGCTACCTGACAGCAGAGGCATCCTCACTATATATACTTGTGTAGTTAATGAACAACAGCTTGGTCTGGAGTCTTAATCCTTTAGCATAATGTTGATCCACTGAGTTGCCCCATTTCTCTCTGCTCAGCTGGACCACGGGTTTACCATCAAGAGATCAGGGTCTTTGGACTACTACCAACAACCAGGAATGTATTGGATAAGGTATGAGATGGTGCAGCTCAACAGTCAGTGTTTCCATGGCAACGTGCTGGCGGTCTCCATTAACCAGTTCCTTCAGTGGATAAACATGCTTTTGATTTGTTATCCAGTCCCATGCTGCTTTGTCAGTTTCATTTTAATCTTGATTGAGATGCCACACCCCCTCATTCCTTTTTTTTCACCCATTATCCACACTGACATTTTCCAGCTTTCTTTCCATTGCACATGCTCAGTATCAAATTTCCCTACGGTTAAAAGGACAGTATATTTAATGCTAATGCCGAAGCATTCACCTGATGTTGCTAATTAAAACAATGATTTTTCCGTGCTCTTCCATCCCGTAATAAACGGGAGAACAATGGCACCTTAGTATGTGTTCTACAGAAGTATATACTGTCATTTTAAAAATCATCAAGCCCAACCTTGACCTTAGATGATGAAACAATGCATTTACACGTTAGCAGTAGAAGTGCCTCAAAGTAGAGTGGGCTACAGAATGCATTGTGTGTGTTGGTAAGCTTGTGTTTTCAAATTCTCCGCCTTTTTTGTTTTTTGTTTTGTTTTGTTTTACCGTTACCTCTTTCCTCCCGGAAACCCCTCTGTGTACTAGCTATTGCATGAAGTTACTTTTCAATATTTTGTAACTGTCAGATTATTTAGTTGGCTTATCTGCTCAAGTAATTGGGGAAGTACTTTCTTTAACTGGGTTATCGATTCTCTCCCATTGTTTTCTATGCCAGGCAATGGTCCTGGCATTCCCTGCATGGGGCATTGTGTGTGTGTGTGTCTTTAAAGTTATCCACAAGCAGGATGGTTTTTGATGGTTTGAGAAATGAACTCTGAGAAGTCCTATGGAATTTCTCTTCATCTTACTGTCTCTGAAGTGATCTCCAGGTAAAGCTATGTGTATTAGTGCTTGCCAAGAAAAATCCCCCCAGCTTTGCCATGTCCTTCCCCCAAATGATGGAATCTGTTGGCAGCAACGTGGTGTCGGCCTGAAACTGTTTCAGGATCTGCCGTGTTACAAAAAAAAAAAAGAAAGAAAATATAATGTGTATGTCTGTATATGCACATACATATTTTAAATAATATATATAAGTCTCCAATTATTGCTTCAAATTATTATTTTTCTACAACTAACTAATCTGAACAACAACAAAAAACTTAGGAAAGCAGAAAGGGAAATACAATGACCAATAACTACAACTATGATCATGGTCATTTCCAAATCTACTCAGAATAAGAAAGCCCCATCCTCAGTCAGTGATATCTAAGTGATTGTTCCAGAAAATGGTTTTTTGTTTGTTTGTTTGTTTACCTTCAAGACTGAGATCACACCAGAGTCACACATCCACTTTTTCATTTAATAAGTAAATTAGCTTTATGTATCCAGGAAGAACTTTATTTTGTCCCTTTTGGGGGGAAGGATACAGGGGGAATTAATCAGGATTTGCCTTTGTGCAGAAGCTGTCTTTCTCCTTGGTAACACTAACGACAATGCATCCACCCTTTGCTTCTTCTGGAAAGATAACCTATTCCCGGAAGAATGCACAGACCGCGACTGTGCGTCTCATGGATAGATTTCCACAACCTGACCGAAGCTCTGTAACAGCTCCCACTTCAGTCATAGAATATTCCAGGTACCCAGAAGCACCTTTCTGGGCTCTTCCAGGAGGGGCGATTTCACCCCATGGGTACATACTGACCTCAGAGTCTGAATTAATTATCTTTGGCCTGATTGAATGCTTTATATAAATTTAATATACCATGCCGTGCTACAGCCTGTTTTAATTGTATGTCTCCTATCCTCAGGCTTATTGACCAGATATGTATTGTAGAATTGATATACAATTAAAAATAAGCATCAGGTTTTTCTAATTAGAGCTATGCACATTTGTATAATGAAAATCCCACACCTAAATTCATCTAATGACTAAAAGAAAAAGCTTCTCATAATTAAGTTACAGATTTTGTAAGATTAAAGATAGGAGCCAAAGACTAAGAAAACATGTTAATTAATACATGTGACCAAGTATATAAAGGCCATTTGCTAAAATCCTAGTGATGGTTCCCATCAGCAGACAAAATGACACATCCCTGAATAATGGGCAGGAGCAGATGGGAGATAATCTCCTTCTTGTTTTCCAGCTGGGGGCAGTCACAACAATGTTTATAGTTACTGCTGTACTAAACAGCATACCCAGTATGTAAAGCTAAATTGGAGAAACGATGCTAGAATCTCATCGCTATCTATGCTTAATTAGGAAGTTTTATAATGCCATTTAGCCCCAGAACGAACACACTCTCCTCACTGATTGCAAATGCTTGCCTTTTATCTCCATGGAAGTGGGAGCATTTATCTACCCACAGTGGCAGCCAACTTTCCTACATAAACAATCATTATAGGCAAATGTCCCCACTCCTGGTTGTTATGTTTATAAAGGCTCCTGGCTGTTTCCACTCTTCTGAACTGAACACTTTCGAGTTGCACTTGCTTTCTGCAGAGCAGCTCACACAAAGGTGCTGCTGGAAAACCATCTTCTTGGGGTGCCCAGAACTGGTGGGATCTTAATTGACTTCTAGTAATGATGGAGAAACGCTGGGGATCTAAGGTCCTCTTCCTCTCTTTATACTTCTGCTTCTTAGCAGAGCTACTCTTCAGCTTCAGCTGGGGAACAGCATCCCATTTATCTGGAGATCTTCCTCCTGTCTCCCAGCATCCAGGGATACACTGTCCCAGGAATGAGGTACAGATACCTCTGGAGCCCAAGAAGTCGCCATTATTCCCTGCGGCAAGTCGTCGTAAAACATTGACATCTGGCTACATTTCCTCCCTTCTGAACATGTCCTTATCGAAAGGGGACAAGCTCACATGCATCTCTACTTTTCTCCACTGAAGCTCTCCCTGTGGCAGGTGCGATGGCCAAGAACACACAAAAGAATCCTGCATGTTCAGCACACAGAACAAGGCAACAGACAGATGGAAGTAACCAACTAAATAAAGCTAACACCAAAGCAAGACATAAGCTAATATGCTAAATAAGGCCAAACAGGGAGGTGAGCTAGGACAAAAGGGGGCAAAATATAGCTAAAATGTCCATACTGGATTGGAGCACCATTCTGAAGCTGTGAGTAATGAGGCAGAGCCGTGCAGCCCAGCACAGTCTTTGCAAAGCTATTAAATGCTGTTATGCTCCGTTGTTAAGAGGAATGAGGCCAGTTAAATGCATCTTGCTGGGTGCAAGTTTGAAAGAAGTGCTCTAATGGAAGCCAGGGAGGCCCTGTGGCATGGTCCAGAAGGGCTCTGGAGCAGACCTGCAGCAGCCCAGCCCAGTTGCAAGGTCCAGCATTGCTGCCTGCTTAGTGGCAAGTCACTGTGACCTTGCTGTGCTGAGAGTGTGCCCCCTGCTGAGTGTCAGTGTCAGCCAAAAGGAAGGACAGATGCCTCTGTGGCAGCCTGGGATTGGCCATCCTTCCCAACCCCTCCTGTGGATTCCTCTGTAACAGAGGGGACGTTTGACCCATCAAACAAAGCATAGATTAAGCCTCAAAGCCACTCAAACTACAGTGACAGAGAAGCTACCAGAAAACAGTGAAAACGACTGTGGTAGTTTGATACCTTTGAATGAGTTATTGGGCCAAGAAGTTCCAAAGATGAGTGAACCCCAGGCCTACTGCCATGTCATAAAACATTCATGGCTAGAGACACCATTACATTTCACAAGTAAAACAGGTAGCTGTTTTTACTTTGTCTCTTTTTACGTAATCCCCTAAGAGAGAATTTCAACAGCATGGATAGGTCCTTCTAGTAACGAATGCTAAAACGTCCCAAGTGGTATCCCCGGGGGGGTCAACTGAAATGAGATTGTGTACCTTTCTCAGAGATTCTCAATGATTCAGTATTGACTAAATATTGTGTCGGAGTAATTTGGACCTCACTTTCTCTCTTTTTGATAAAGTAAATAGCTACATTCTTTTCTATGCTTTCATTCCTGCCACAATTTGCAAATACTCCCTAGTGATGTGACTGGCAGACGTGACCCCCTGGGAGAGAGAGGAAATGACTTACTCATAAGTATGAACAAGCATACTGTCATGAAAGCACCCGAGTGTCCATGCACCAGAGTAAATGATTGTAGGATACATGTGAAACACATGCCACTTGTAGAAATTCAGGAATCTTGAAAATTGAGAAAATATCATCTTGATTGGTCAGAAGGTGGCTTTGAAGCTGAGGAAGTTTGAATTCACTCTGTCCTGCTTCCTCCTGAGGGACCTTGGAAACGTTGTATTCTGTGTCTCAGTTTTGATTTTCCAACAATTAAAAGGAAAATGATAATCTCCATTTTCCAGATTTTGAGGATTAAATGAGCTGTGTGCACAAGAGCCTTTTCCAAACCAGCCAAAGCAAAACATAGAACAAATTGTTTTGTTTCCCTTGCTTCCAAGAAAGAAAGAAAGAAAGAAAGAAAGAAAGAAAGAAAGAAAGAAAGAAAGAAAGAAAGAAAGAAGGAAGGAAGGAAGGAAGGAAGGAAGGAAGGAAGAGAGAGAGAGAGAGAGAGAGAGAGAAAGAAAGAAAGAAAGAAAGAAAGAAAGAGAGAGAGAAAGAAAATCCACTCCACTAGAGTTAGATTCTCCTGAGAAAAAGTGAACTTTCAAGATTATTAAGGTAGAATCATGAACTCTCTCCATACTTTCATTAGGGTAAACTGCTGGAGAGCTTTAGTGATTTTTTCTTTTTTCGAGGTAGGGTCTCGCTCTAGTCCAGGTTGACCTGGAATTCACTATGTAGTCTCAGGGTGGCCTTGAACTCACCGCAATCCTCCTACCTCTGCCTCCCGAGTGCTGGGATTAAGGGCGTGCGCCACCACGCCCAGTAGTGTTGTATTTTTAAAGGCCATTTGCAACATCAAATTTCACTTAATGAAGCTGATGCCAAAACTGCCAGTGACTTGAAAATGCTGTCCTCTAGGGCAAGATTGGCCAACCACAGACAACAGGCAAAAATCTAGCCTACCTCATGTTTTATAAATAAAGTTTTATTAGAACACAGTGGCATACATTTATTTACAAATTGTCTATGGTTGCTGATGGCAGCGGCAGATCTGAATTGTTGATCAGATACCACGTATAGGCTGGAAGCCTAAAATATGACCACTCTGGCCCTTTGCAGAAAAAGCTTCCCAAACTCTGTTTAAGGGAGAAGTATTTCTAAATTAAAAGGACCACCTATTAAGAATATGAATTCCATGAGAATTGGAATAGGCTTGTGAAAAACTGTATCTCTGCCATCCAGTAGAATGCCTTGACTGATTAAGCCTTTAGAGTATATTTGTTGTCAATGAATAAATGGTTTAATTCCAAAGAAGGGATCATCCATCCCTTGATTTTCAGGTTGGGTATTTTTTGAAGAGGTTGGGGTAGATTAAAGTTTGAGTAATCAAGCCACATGTGAAATATCTAGGGATAACATACCATTTTTAGCAAAGCTAAAACTGTTTTTGCATTCAAAGGAGTTAGCCCCTGAATTAACTGCTGACTTGCCTTACAATTTACCTTTACATTCTAAATTTTTGCAGAATTTCTTAGAACAAACCTTCTCTGTGGTAATATTTTAACTCCCTAATATGATGAGGGACAGGCAACATGGTGACTCATATTAGCTTCTTTAAAGAAACCAGGACCCTCAGGACAGAAGAAGCAAGTGGATTTTTGTCTATAGAAGCCTGAGTTCAAGTCCTTCCAAGTGGTCATAATTGTAACCCTCTGTTTAGAGGCAATGAGAATAGCAGAATGAGGTCAACTAAGAATTCTTTTAAGAACCAGATCAGCAGAAGCCTATGTTTAAGATAGCTGAATTCTTCCAGGAAAATACAGAATAATGTACATTAAGTTGCCCACGCAGGCCTCCTGTTGCCATTCTGATTATCACTTTTACTCTAATTTAAAAATCCATGCCATGTCTCCAGGTGCTCTGCAGTCCCTGTCAACGACCCCAAAGCATAGGACAGCAAAACAAAGTGGAATTGTAGCAGGCATGATAATAAGCACAATAAAATGAGAATGGATACCTCAATCGATATGTCAGTTTAATTATATTAGCAAGCCAAATAGTCCCAAAATAGCAAGCAAAATGTAGCTTAGTCCTTACAGAGAGAGTGAAGGTAAGCAAAGGCGAGGGTTCCTGAGATGAACATCCCAGCCTACTAGGTAATATGAATAATGGATGGGCAAAATGCACAATAATGTTCTTTTATTAATGAAATGAAGACTATTTGTGATGGCTAGCAATAAATTAGGAAAAGCAAAAGGGGGGAAAGCAGTCAACGTTTGCCTCTGAAAAATGCTGTTACTTAAATCCGATAATTACTACCATGACAGAAAACATTGCCTCACAATGAAAATGAGGCCCATCCCTGGCGAATCCTGCCTGTATTGCAGAGCAGAAACATTCTTGATCATTGTAAGGCCTATTATTTGCTAAGAAAAAAAACAAGACCCATTACTGTGGATGGATGGTGATATTAAGCCTATTCATAGAATCCCTTAGGTGAAAGTTTCCCTAGGGATCATGCATGGTAGCCACTTTTTCATTCTGTGGACATGGAGACTAGAACTCGATGTGGTTAGGAAACACGTCCAAGGTCATATAGTTAGCTGAGCTAAGGCAGAAAAGCTAAGGGGATTAAGCTAAAGCTACCAGACAGATGGGCATTACAGAGATGCAGGGCGACCGAGTAGCCCAACAGAGCTAATACTTCCATTCATACTCTGGGCTCCTTGCTGACCTGGGTCCTCCATCACTGATTTTTTTTCCTTTAACATTATCATACAGACACACCAGATGGGTAGGTCATGTGCATTTATGCTGATCTTCAAATTTCATGGCTGAAGCAAGGATTTAAAGTATCTGAGCAGAATGTGGAACATAGTGTCATTTCATTGTCAACAGAAGAGGCCACCGGATAAATTCATCATATCTATCAGTTCTGTTTCTTGGAATAAATCTCCTGGTTAGGCAAGCATTGTCATTTATTTTTAGATGCCTAGAGTCATGGTCATTGCAGGCCTAGAAACAGGGCGGATATTAATTCTCTACAAGAATAAGCTACAGTATATGCAGACACCTGAGTTGCTTGGGTGAGTGGCATTATTTTGCCCTCCTGGGTTTTCTTCTTCGCTAGAGCAGCTGCCAGGGGCTCTGTGAAAGCCAAAGGCTCAGAGTTTGAGATGGGTATATGCAGTGTTTTCTTCTATGCAGAGAACAGGGTTCTGTTAGCTGATATCTCTGTATCATTTCATCTGTTCTTTCAGCCAAGCTGCCCCAACCACTTTATAACTGTACCAGCGCATAGCACTCACTAGTACCAATATATTTGAGGTAACTCAGAGCTTCATATTTGAGTATCACTGGTCAACATGGATTGCCTCTAACCTGTGCTAATGAGCAGCAAAACATGATACTGCAATCTTCGGATTCTCTTAGGAAATCGATGAAGCAGAAATTCACTAAGGAGGCATGTGGGCTTCTGTGGCAAGTCCATACATGCTGGTTCCAAAAAGCCACAAATAGTGAACAAAATAAACAATATCATAAGAAATATGTTAGGAAGCCTTAAGTGTTCATGGAACACCCAGCCAATACCTGAGGACATTCTCACTTGGCAAAGGTAGGCAGTAAGGAGGAGAAATGTTTGTTAGACATCTGGAAATCTTTTGTGAGTGATAAAGAATAACACTACCATTTGGCCATTTAGAAATGGCTCAGAATTTAAATTTTTGATGTAACACTTCAAAGGACAAGTTATGCTTTAAATTCTTTGCAGACGGTTATCAGTTTGATGACATTTTGATGATGATAATCTCTCATAAATACATAACAATCTGTACCAAATTTATCAGTTTGAACTGCATAAGGGGGCTTCAGAATTCAATGGTAATGGATGAAGTGTGTGTATTTGAGAGGCAAGTTAATTTTAGAGCCCTTAAAATTCTAAAGCTACCATACATGACAGTGCTCACTGTGATTAAATATTGACTTAATACTCTTAACTTCTTATTCTATGATGTTAAAGAGTTATTTTAAATTCTATACCCTAAAATATAATGTTATTCAGATTAAAAAAACATAATCACCTGAAAACTTTTCTGTATTCAGAATTGTGTAATGCATAGCAAGGATGTTCCCCATAGTCTGATAACATTCTGGAGAATGCAAGATTAAACTAGAAGAGGATTTATAAAATATGCACAGAAAAGACAGTAAGAGATCATTGTGCAATTTAGTGCCAAAAGCTTGGTGGTCAAGGTGTCTCTTGCCAGAGAAGTCTAAAGGAGGGAGGAGGGGGTATGATGCACTAGATGAAACATAATTCCATCTTGGAGAATAAATAAACTAGACTGAAGAGAGGTGGAGAGGTCATTCCAGGTTGGCAAGCAGCTTAAGCCAAGATGTAGAGGTAAAAATGACTCAAGTGTGTTCAGTGGTATATCAGTTAGGACTCTTCATGGCAAGGGAAGAAAACGCAATCCAAACTGGTTTAAACACAAAGGAAATTTATTTTACATAACCAGGCAGAGATGTAGGTGGGGTCTGGCTTTGGTGATGGATGGATTTGGCATCCGGTCAAAACCGAGTTTCTTTCTGTCCTTCTAACTTGCTTCCCTGAATTGTCTTTAATTTTTATATCATGTGGTATAAGGTTTGAGTTAAAGCTCTAGGTTAGCCATCCTCTCAAAGTTGAATTAATTGTAAAGGTGAATTCACAGCAAAAGTCTCACTTTGCATCCTATTGGCTGGGTAGGTGTCCATCCTGAACCAACATAGCAACTCAGGCTTTCACCTGGGTATCCCAGAGAGAAACAAGTAACCTCTGTTCAGAGTATCTGCTGTGTGCTCTGAACTGTGAAGAATGAAGAAAAGATATCCAAGACTTGATCTGGCCCACAACTTAGTGAGGAAAGCAATCAATTATGGGGTAGGTGGGGTGCATAGAGAGAGAAGTACATGCCAGCCTATTGTTGGAGAAGGGACAGAAGCAGCTTCTGAAGTGAATGACAGTCCTTCCCAACCCTGCCCCAACTCCAGAGATGGTAGGGTCCCCTTCTTTGGAGTCAGTATAGGAGTAGAGAGGTGTCCACAAATAAGATTAAGTAACAAAGGTAAGCAAAGTAGAAGGATGCCATCACAGAATACCGATTGTCTGCTTAAAAGGAGACAACGGGTCTACTGATGCCCCACGATTGTCTCAAGTAATAATAGGAACCAGACACTGGGAACACTTATCGTCAGCACACTGCCAAGGCTGAGACAAGGAATCAGACTTTATGAGGAACTGTAAATAAACCAGACCTTGTGGAAATTGACCTGTCAGCTACATGTAGGATGTTCTAGAGGTTGGGTGCCCCTGAGAGAAATAGGTGACCTCTGTTGGACTTTCCCATATTTCAAAAGCCATGAAGTTCAGAGTATCTGCTGTGTGCTACGAACTGTGGAGAATGAAGAAAAGATATCCAAGATGTAATCTCGGCCCCTCAAAGAGTCCACAAGGTAGTGAGGAAAGCAATCGGTTATGGGGTAGGTGGGGTGTAGAGAGAGAGAACATGCCAGCCTATTGTTGGAGCAGGGACAGAAGCAGCTTCTGAAATGAATGACAGTCCTCAAAGCTAGAAACAGAATATACCCAGGACCAGAGAGCTGAGGTTTACCAAGTGGGGCACTTCTGGCAAACTTTAAGAGCAAGTGGGCTGGGGACCCTTGATGTTGGTTGAAGCCTTTGAGACTATTTTGGTCATGTGGATAGGTAGGAAGCTGCATGTCTGTCATGAGCACTGTGTCTCCCTAGGATGTTACAAGCCCTGGACTACCCAGTGAGTTGGATTCAGTGGATCCTAACTTGCTATTCCTGGGAAATTTTTCTCTCATCAGCAGCATAGGAACACCATCATCCTTTGGTCTTGGTGGCTGCCTGGTGTCAAGGTCATCTCACCTGTCTACTCTGTGATGAGAGAGAAAGAAGACACAGGGATTCTACCTTGTTTCCATAGACTTCAGAGCAAATGTGAAGTTGCTTGTGTCTTGCGCCAGAGAAGTTACTCTGTCCTTAGGAACACAATGCTGGGCAAGTCTCTTTTCCTACCTGGGCCTCAGCTATCTGGCTTTAAAGAGAGCTGTGGACAAAGATGCTTCCTAAAGCTTCCCTCAACCCCAAGCATCTAGAAATGCAGTAGATACATCTATCAGACCTCTGTCCCAGTGGTTGGACACAATCATGATCAATACAACTTTCCAATAGTAAGTGCCACGAGGACACTTACTGGAGAGCTGGGCCATTGGAAGTTCAAGAGCATAAGCATTACTCCACAAAGGTAAACATTTAGGAAGCTGCTAAGATGGAGAGTTTCAGGAGGGGGGGTGGAGCTAACCCCTTTAACAGGGACATGGCAGAACTCTCAAGGAACAACGAAGGAAGAGAATCAGATTGACCTCACTAGGATTTGGAGACATGAAGGTGAAAAGGGGGATATAACACTATCCAACCAGAGGTTGAACATTACTGTCTCAGCTTTGGCATAAATGGAATTATGTCTTTGTGTAGAAATGTCCTTTTTCAGTAGGTACAACCAAGAGCGTGACATGAGGTAACTGAATAGATTTCCATCAGCACCATAAAGTAAAATAAGAACTGTATATATGAGGGTCCTTGAAAATTCAGCAAGAAGAATCAGGGCTAGATGTGTTATTACATATGCAGATGTGCCCGTGAGCGTGGAGGGTAAATACTAATAGGAGCTTTCTTTTGCAAGGCTTTCCTCTGACCTATAGTTACTTATTTTTAAAACACTGTCTCTTACATCAAGTTGCAAAGGAAAAAAGCACACCTCACATTTCTGGAAGTCTTGGCCGTTTAAAGCATGTCCACATCCATTTTTTTTTTACCTACAGCAACTCTAGGTGTGGGAAAAGATGGCTCCTGCTCCGTATTTAGCAGATGGGGAGCTGTGTGAATGGCTTCCACTGTCAGCCACAGACAGCAGCACACAAAATTCCTGGCCACAAGTCTTGTGTGTCTCTTCCCAAATCAGAATTTGGTCCAATACTAGTAACTTTTTCTTCCTGTAAAAGGTAGAAATACAACTATGTTTTTATGACCAAGAGAAGAGTTTATATTACCCTTGGATTAACTACAGAATGATTTTTATGTAAGGCAGACTAAATAGACATCTGTTTTCTACAAACATTCAACTCCACACAAACAGAACGTTTTCAGTTTGCTTTTGAAAGCAAAATACCATGTGTCGTAACTTTACAATGTTTTAAATAAAGTTAGGAATTTAAGTTTATGATGCTGAAAATTTCATAAAGTCGATGGGAATTAGACCCAAACCATATATATGAGGCCCTTAAAAATTGAGCAGGCAGAAGAATCCAAGGTGACCTTGTCACAAACCAGCCACTGAATCCTTATTAGCAGCCTAGCAAAGTGAGAAGTGAATTATTCAAGTTTATGGTCCTCATTGGTTGGTAACACTGTTACTCAGTGTGTGGACAGTTTTTAAGGTAGAATCGCTCAGCCTAAGTAAGCCATTGACGTCACTGGTTCTATACTCTGTCTCTATTTTGCTCTTTATTACTTCATTTTGGAGCTTTGATTGCTCTATTTTAGATCTAAGATTGTTCTAACCCCATCCTGAAATCATAAGAGAGGCTTAGTTTTCACTTTGTTCTCAGAACCAGGCTGGCTATAAATTCATCTCAGTTCTTTGAAGAAGCTAACAGTAAATTTTCGAGAGGAAAAACGGTGAGCATATATCCTTGTAGAGGAAAAGTAATCCTTTAAAAGCAAAATAACCTCCAGGCTACATCCTTTTAAAGAAGGACTTTCAAACAAGGATGCCTTCAGCTTTTTATGTGTGTTACATGGTTTTCTTCAGGCATTGTACCTGTGCTTCTGCTCTCTGTGTAAGCTCTTGCTATACTGACCCTGTTTCTCCACACTCCCAGGAAGTCACACTGTCTCCCACTCTGATATCATAATAACTTCCAGACCTACAACCAGATAGTATACATCCTGGGGATCAATTGAGCTTTCCTCTGGAAAATAAGAAATAGAGAGCAGGAGTTGGAATACTTAACGGAAGCGAAAAAATCTCACTTTCATGAAATGAACTTTGTAAAGCAAAATCCATGCCGAAGTCTCCGTTGGGTTTAATTACATTCAAACTTGTGTTCAGTTTCAGGCATTGGCTTCATTAAAATCAAACCAATCTTCCCTGAGGTTGGGCCACACTTCCTCCTGAGAGTGAGGGGATGCTCGGAGAAAAGGGAGAGAGGGTGTCAGTTTCCATGTCTGACAACTCGATCACATTGTGCCAGCTCTGCTCTGAGCTACATGTTACGTTGGTCAACATGGCCCGTGGGCATTCCTACATGTCACACACGTAGGTCTGAGAGGTGTCTCTGGCTAGCCTAGGAGCCTCCTAGGATAATACATGTGGTCCAACCTGTGACATCATCCATCCTGCCTGTGCCTACTGGTGTCATTCCAAAAGTGATGACGATTGGCAAAAATCAGCCATCATGGACAGGTTCACTTGGCAACAGATTTTCCAACCTCGGAAAGTTCTAGAAACTCTCCTACCTATTCCCTCGGCCTAATTGTCCTCTTTCTCATTTTATGCCCCTGCTAGACCACCGCTCTTGATAAGGAGAGGCAGGTTTTCCGACGAAGACGCAACCAGGATGTGAGGAGCCGGTACAAGGCCCAGCCAGCTCCACCAGAACTCAACTCGGAATCAGAAGACTACTCCCCCAGCTCCTCGGAGACTGTTCGCTCCCCTAACTCACCCTTTTAATAAGCCCCTTCTACTCAAAACCCTAGCTTAGCCCTTTGAGATGCTGAGGTTTTCCCCCCAAAAAAATTTTTCTGTAAAACAGTTTCATCTGATCTATCTGGCACTCAGTGCTTGAATGACAGAACAGAAAGTGTGTTTTCAGGTCCCTTTCCCTTCACTGAATGAGACATGTGGCTGTTGAGAAGATGGTAATTTGCTGCTAATAGGGTCCTCAAAGGGTTAAGGCTAATTTTCCATTTTTAAGTATAGAAGTAATGAATGTTTTCATCGGTCAAGCTAAGATCTGCATTATATAATGTAGCACATGTTAGCCCTCTGCGTGCATAGACTTCCTGAGACCCTTGCTGGGGATTTTTTTTTTCAGGCCTTTGGATATAATCACACATATTTCTTGATTTTGCAGATCAAGGGGTGTTATTAAGATACTGCAATGTGCAGACAGGAAGAACATGTAGAATGATAGCTTGCTTATCCTTTTCTGTGGGTTGAGAACATGACAGGTTTATAACTTCAGCACACACACCCCTCTTGAGTGAAACACAGTCCTGAGAGATGAAATTCTTTTCCAAAACAGTAAGCCAGTCTGTTGCAATGAGTCCTCCATCCGCAGTGGGAGGATGTAGGTTTGTGGCAGTCTGACCCAAGGACATGACAGGGTCCCTTCTCCAAAAGTGTCTTGGACAAAAATGTGCTAGGGATGTCGCTGACCATGTTGCTTTCGCATCAGCTGCAGGCGTCAGATGCCATCGCAGGCTCTGCACAAGTCACCAGAGTTTACCTTGTGCTTGCGTGGTGGCCTGGGCTGTGACTGCCCGGATCCACGAAGATCTACAGGAAAGAAACAAGTGATACAAACAAGCAATAAATTGCCAGGTGCTTTACAGGGCTGGAATTTCAAACAAAGGGGAAGAAAGAGCCTGTGTTTTTCCTCACCTGCTTTTTCGCGATACTGTGGTCCTCAGTGTAAAACCCACACGACAGCCCATATGAAATCCAGACATGGAAGAGCTGGGTCACGAGGGAGCTAGAGGCAAGTGCTTTGCAAGGTGGCTGAGGTGGAAAGAACGGTGAGAATGTAACCCAAGATGTTCCAAAACTGAGTTTTAAGGAAATAAACCAATTCCATGTGCACCTTTAGGTTACCTATAAGTCTCCCAGGAAGAGCAAGAATGCAAGGCTTAGAAGATACCTCTGACGATAAAACTCTCATTCCCTAACATGATTTAAAAAAAAAAAAACAATATATTGCTCTCTCTAGCTGTCCATGGTGTGTGTGGGGGGGTACGTATTGTTTTCCTGTTTGGGAGCCAAGTTCTGATGGAGATGGTATTTTCACTCATGTTACCAAATCGATCTCCCTAGGCCTGCCTACATCTCCAGTTTCTTTGGGAGCATATCACATTTCAGAATGTAGATCTGCTGTTTCCTGTTCCTTGTGACCATGCTCAGAAAGCATATAGGGGTGTCTCAGGCAGGGGGTCCAACTCGTATGTCTTAGCTTTGCGACAACAGAGAATCCTAGCTGACGGAATCTGCATCAGGATGGCTTGAACAGTGCTTATTTCCCCCATTTTGGATGTATTTTAATATCTCAAGATTCCTGAACCACTTTTCTATAGCCAGTTCTTTCTGTTTTACCTCTGCACTGTCTTCAACGGCTGCTTTCTTGTCTTCAGTCCAGGAAGGACGTCCTCCGTGTACATAGATTTTTCAATCACAACGTGGAGCAGCTCCACGGTTTTCTGCTCTTCTAAATTTAAATATAACAGTGATGAAGGTTTTTTTTTTTCTTTTAGAGAGTCCAGATATAATTACACACAAAAATCACTAAGCACAAATAAGTAAGTGTGTGGAATTTGGTGTTTGGGAGATGGAGGTGGGTGTTAGCAGAGTCCATATTAGGAAGGACATTGAACCAGTCAGAAATTACTGTTTTTTCTCTGGAACTATATAAGAAAACCTTTTCTAAGATAAAGGAATAGCTACAAGGCTAAACCTCAACTCTACACATGTGACTAATAAGAAACCTGCTTGCCTTTCTTCCTCTGAATTCCTCCTTTCCCCTGGGCATTAACATGTTGCTACCCAGCATCCAGGTTTCCAGAACACAGTGCAAGACTGCAGCCTTTTTCCATGGACTCCGAACAGAACTTGGGAGCGTTTCTCAGCACACTGCAGAGGGGCAGCTCCAAAGAATGCAACACCCATTCCTGTGAGGATCGCAGCGCATCGCTGTAGAATTCCAGTGTTCTATGCTGAATATCCAGTGGAATGTGGCCTGTCAAGTAGAAATATTGAGAATCAGATGGAACGCAATCTTTCCAGCATTAAGCTATCAAGATCTTGAATGTGGGAGACGCACTCACAGGGTTAACAGACAAGCACAAGGCATGCTGATGACGTTGGTGTACCCAGATCGCTTTGCTTTTAACCAGTGCTTTTGACATTTTTTTCCCTCAACATTCTTGGGATAGTTCCAGTTGGAAATAATCAAGTGATGGTGTTCTTTACGGAATCTCTATAACCAAATTGATTTTGTTTTTTTCTTTCACTTATCATAAAAGAATTATGTACCATTATGATCATTGCATCTCTATATCAACTCAACCATCACCTCAGTATTTCCATATGTTTTTTGCAGAGTATTTAATATCACTCTTACGGTGGTGGTCCAGGACCGGGACCATTCTTCCTTTACACATGACCAACCCTGAGGTATTTAGTGAGGGAAATTCGCTTCATCTTTTTCAGTTTGACAGTAGACTAGTTGAAGAAGAATCCTTTATGGCATTGTGTAAATTATCTCTGTGGATGAGAACTGTTCATGTTAATGAACACATTTTTTTCTCAACATTGTAGCAGAAACCATTTTCTTTGTCATGATTAACAAATAAGTGACTTATTCCAGAACATTAGAAGGAGCAGTAAGATTTCAGTCATTGAAAGTGTTTTTACCTTAGCCTCATCTAACTTACTCGTGGTGCAAATTAAAAGAAGCAGAGGGAAAAAATGTGAATAAAATGCTGAAAATACTTGATGTTTTGTATTCAATGAGACCTTCCTACAGCCTGCTTAGCAGTCCCAGGAGCGGCGGTTAACAGACCCGTCAGATATTGTTAAAAGAAAGCAATATATCCATGAATGAAGGCTAAAATTGCAATCCTTTACCCTTTGAGGCATATTTCTCTTGAAGAGAGAATAAAAAGGAATGACTGACTTAGAGGGTCACGGAGCTACCGTCCGACCAGGACTCAAGCACGTTAAATCACGGTTGCTTGCTGGCCGCTGGCATCTGTTAGACAACTCTATTCCCTGTGCTGAAGCACATGTGAGCTGAGGGACAGCTTTCTGAATATTACAGTGCTGCCCCAGCCCTTCTCCTGGTAAGCACCTGTCAGCGTTTCCATGATAAACTCCTATTCTCCAAGGTTTTTAATTTAACCATAAAAATGTGCCCCGGGCGGAAGTTTGTTGTTCAGGGTTGAACTGAAGAGTGAAGCCTTACGTCCCACTCTTCCCAAGTACTTCCAACTTTTCTGAGAAAAAAACACAACAGTAACAAATCCAGTATGTCTCCTTATTGTGATTCCAGAATTTTGGAAAGCACCAAACCCATGATGGTATTGTTATCATAATTAATCATTTCTATATGGTTTTATGAGATCAGCTAGAGCATACTATAAAATACTTTGTGTAATTTAGAAGTCATTTTTTTTACTCATTATGTGATCTTTTTTCTGTCCAAAGCCTTTAAAAAAAAAACATTTGAAGTTGGTCAGCTCAAAGGTCCACTTTTCCCATGTTGCCTGCGGCTCCCATTGGTAGTTTGGGAAAAACACTCTCCAACAGAGTTTTAGTTTGCATGCAATATTAGGGTCAGATAGATATGTCTTTGGAAATATGAATTTCCTTATTTTATCATCCAATTTTTTTCCATGAAGCCATTTTTGTCTGTTGGGAAAAGAGTGATTAAAAGCACTTCCAAAATGAACACCTCTCAACTCAGACTCAAGGGCAACAGAACAAAAATGACACACTTCAGACTCGAATAAATCAGTGAAACTCGGGGCTACATGAAACATTTGATAACTGCTTTAAAATGAGGCTCTCTGGTGCTTCTCCATGGAAGAGTTGCAGATGGGGTCCCTGAGACCATCCGATAGTTTCTTTAGCTTGTATGTAATTACATACAGAAGCAGGAGGTGCTCTTCGGCTTCTCTTTGATTTTGTGATCATCTCAAATATGCAGCCATCCATCCCGTAATGTTAAATGTTACAAACTGCTGGGAAACAGGAAATCAAGGTAAAAGTTGAGAATACTTCTGGTTGGGGCATTTTTGCTTGTTGTTGTTGTTGGATTTACTCCTAAGAGTTCTGTGATGATTTTTTTCAGTGAGAGAACATCTAACTGGCAGGTTTTGATCTTGCGCTTTGCAAAGGAGAGATCATTCTTCTCTCTGAAGGAAAGAAAAGTCTCTAAACCATTCCTCAACCGTTTTTTTTAAAGCCAACTAAACTGAGACCTTTAATGTTGCTTTAATGTAAAATTGTACATTTTTCATTGTGACATACTTTATTAATTTAAAGTAATTAGTGCTAAAGCCTTCACCGTTGGTATGAAAAGAAGGTAGAAATTTAAAAGTGATGTTAAAGATTCTAATAATGTCAGTTCATTCCAGTTCCAATTCAATCCAGTGTGGTAAGGAAAAGACCTTGAATAGTTCTCGAGGGACAATTTCTCACTTGCCATTGACATTAATCTTTGGTGTATACTCAGAACAAATAAAAAGAAATTGAAACTGGTCCAAGGTCAGGGTCATATCCTCAGTAAGTTTTTAAATTTTTTTATTAGGAAATTAATAATAGATTTTTTTTCATTCTGGCTGAAAGAAAATTATTAAGGGATTAGTTGAGTGTGAAATTAAATAGTATTTTGCTCATGCATACTAAAGAAGTGGGTTGGGGACTTGATGCATTTAAACAAGTTTCCAAAAGGTTTCAATTTGATAAGAGCAAAAACAATGTTTCCTTTGAAAAGACTGAAGTTATTACTGCTGCATGGGTCAGATGCTATAGGTTGGTGTTGATTTCAGAATCCTGATGAAATAATGACTTTCAAACAATTTGTAACCATAATTAAAGGTGGAATGAGATCTGTTCTTTCCTAATCCTTCAGTTTAAGCTAATAAATTGTAGGTTAACGTGGAATGAAATCATCTGTGATATATTATGTTCATTTATCAACTGAGCTTTTTTGATGTTGCCTGTTTTTATGTAAAACATGTTCTTAAAGTTAATAAAATAATAGCTCTTGGTGTATGAACCACTCATAATACCCTAGCTATCGGACCTAGTCTTAGTTCACATTGCCACGACGGAGTAAAATTTCATTTCAGTTCAATTCAGAATTGACACATTCGGACCACGAAGGAATAACCCAGCTGTGTTCTTAGGGGGGAAATCTCTCTACACGAGGCTTTAAAAATTAGTCATGCGGTCAGAGTGTAGCTTTCCCACATGGCCCCCATAGCACAGGGTGTATTTCATGGGCATAATTCAAAAACAACTATTCCAAAAATGTCCCTTTTCGTATATTACCTTCCTGCCTGGGCCACTGACTTGGATAAGCCCTACTTTACATCTCCAAAGAACACTATTGTTTTACCCGCTAACCTGTAATTAGCTGCCATTTGATAGCATTTTTCCATTAGGCATTCCATGCGCAATATTGACTTTAGCGAACACTGCAAAACCATAAAATGGAATAAAGTTCTTTCCTCTGGTGCTCTTCTATGGTACAAGAGTGACTTCAGGTCCCCTGGGGTTTCAGGAAGGTGCCCGAATAGTCCCAAGACCTTGTAAAATTAGCAGTCACCTTCCCTGCCACCCACGGGCTGTTAAAGCAGCTGCTGGACCCCTTTGGCTCTTCTGCAATGGAGTCACTGGGTCTTTTCTAGACTCTTCTGGCAACTTCGGTGAAACAATAACTGAAGTGATTGCTTCCTATGGATCATTGCCTTGTTTTATGAGGCTGACAATCTTGCCAAAAATCTGCCATCCCAGATACAGGCTTTGATGGGAAATGTGGTGTTGAAGATGATAAAACTGCCCCACATGGGAGACGGGAATTGGAAAGAGAGGGCTTCTGAGGTGAGGCTCTGGGCCATTTGCACAGGAGCTGGAAAGGTGGTGTTCACTGTGCGCAGAGAAGGCATTTACGTGACCATGTAGGTGGGGGGCAATAGACAGGTACAGAGGTAGCCTGGATAGTTTCTAGTAAGATAGTTTGAATGGAAAAAAAATAACAGGTTTTTCTCAATTTAGGAGGTAGCCTGGGCAACTTGCCCCCCCCCCCACTTCTTCCAAGTGGAACACTAAGAAAAGACAAGGAGACACACCCAGCCAGCTGGACCGGCCAAGTCCACGCTGGCCATCAGCACTGTGACAGATGTCCCAGCCAGCTTGCCTGCACTTCCAAATCATTCATTCAAATGTGTCTTGAGTGAGTGCCAGCACCAGGGAAGACACTTCATTTGAGTTCAGAAAAAAAAAAAAAAAAAACAAGGAAACTCCATTGTCAATTTTTATTACTCCAGATGGGAAGATGTTCCAAACAAGAAAATGTAACTTGAGTTGTATGGAGACTCTTAGTTCGGGGTTCAGATCACCTGTACACCGCACCCAGTGAGTGAGACCTTTCCCATTCACATCAGTTTTTATTTTTGAACTTTGAGGATGCGTGTTTACCATCTGCCCGACTGATGCTACACACACCGCATGGAACCCTTGGCTTGGCTCCTGGACTCTAAGGTAGAAGGCCTCCTAAAGCCCCCTTTGCCATCTGAAATTAGCATGAGATTGTGACCTCTCATCCTACCTTAATACTGCAATATGCCTATCGGGCCAGTGAGCTTAACCAGGACCTACCCTGAGTGACGCATAGTACGGTCTAAGTTAAACAACACAATTCCCATTCCTCATCCTAGTGAGAAAACTTCCACCCTGTGTGTATCCGTGGGGCAGGGTGACTGATTTATCACTCACAGATGGCCAAACACCAGTTTGTCAGGGACACAGCATCCCTACCAGCCCGAGACTGGCTCCCAGCATGTGTAGAGCAGAGCAGGCTGCCTGCAAGCCAGCCATCAGTCACAAGCAGATACATTTATGGTTTGCCAACTCTATCGCATTCCTAGAAACCTCCTAGAAGAAGGAAGAGAGTGCCTCAGTGAGGAAAGATAGAACTCAAAGCTGATGGGACCAAAGTTGCCACAGTCCTAAGGCCTATTATATCACCTCGAGAGAGTGAAAGGAAAGGAAATCTGAATCTCATCATGGGTTCTCAGAACCGGTGCCAGGTGGTGCTCTCTGGAAATCATGGTGCATATCCTGGCTTTGGATTTAACACAGCTCTTGGGCTTTTCTACATCCTTCATCCTAGAGCCTAGTCCCTCTCGGACAGAATGAACAACCACATGTCACACACGGCTCCTTCAGTGAATCACTATTGGAAGCCAGCAGGAGGACATTTCCCAAGAAGCTTTTCATGCTCACATCTCCTTATCCACTCTTCCTGGTCCATCAACATCCCCTAGAAGGATCCATTTCTCCTACCTCCACACACACCTAGAAGGACATAGTGCAGACCTGCACTCCTGAAGGGAATCTCAGCCTGGGGTTGAAAAGCACCTTCCCACCATGCAGGGTGAGTCCTAGCCTCTCACCTCCAGCAAGTTCCTCTTAGGTGTCAGCCCCTCTACTGGACATTAGGGACACAAAATGTCACACCTCACTCCCAACTCTGTGTGGACAGGCTTGGGTGAGCAAGTAGCCAACAGGAAGAGCACAGATTTTGTGTGTATGCGTGTGCACGTGGCATGTGTATGCATACGTGTGGCTGGTAATCACGCACATGTTCATGTGAAGACCAGAGGACAACTTCTGGTATCACTCCTCAGGAACACTGTCCACTATTTTTTTGGAGGAGGGAGGACAAGATCTCTCATGGTAGAGCTCTCCCATTAGGTTAGATTGGTTTTGCCACCCTCCCCCCCCCAACCTAGCACTGGACTTACAAGTACACACCACCGTTCATTTTGTGTGCTTCTGATGCAAGTATTTTATCCATCGAGCCTTCTCCAGCCGGAGAATTTCTGTTGCAGGTGCATCTAATGACAGTGAGGCGTTCCCAGGAGGCTTGCTAGTGAAGGAGCCGATACTCTTCTGTGTGCAGTTACACTAGGACAGGTTGGGTTGCAGAGAAAAGGAAGGTAGTTTTGCCTCACCATTCTGAGGGTACAAAGTCAGGGACCCACATCTAGTGACTCAAGTCAGCGCACGTGTGTATGTGAGTGTCTTCCGCTGTCTCTCATAATGTTACCACAATTCAATCATGGAGGCATTAATGACTTTACAGAATTGTAATCACCTTCCAAAGGCCCCCACCTCTAAACACTATATGGAAGTGGATTAAGATTTATCTTCCTTAATACCTAATATTGGGGTTTACATTTCCACCTGGGTGGCCTAGAGTGACAGACTGAAGCCTTAGCAGAGCTCCTGGGGGAGGATGGGAAGAATGATCTGGAATGAAGAGAAATAAAAAGATGGCACCCACAGCCACAGGAGCATTCTCCACACTCAGAGAATGCGAAGGACCTCAGTATGTGTGAGATTAGGGCTCCAGCTCAGCCCCAGTGAGGCCTCCACTAGATGTGTGGGTGAAAGTGAAACCCTAGTCCCAGGGCCAGGCAAGAAAGAAGTGGGGGCACCAGGCTCCTTCTGAAATACCTTGGATCCCAACTACCCTCTCCTGGCCCTAGCAGAGGACAACCTCCCAGCAAAAAGCTTTTGCTTGTGCAAAGCAAAGAAAGCCACATGTTAATCCTTCTCTGTAACTGGGGACTCTCCAACTCACAGGGAAAATCCAACCAGTCTGCTCTCCTGTGTAACTTCTCCTTACAAGAGAGAGAGAGAGAGAGAGAGAGAGAGAGAGAGAGAGAGAGAGAGAGAAGAAAGAAAGAAGGAA
>PVHP010000583.1:0-138302 GCA_004024765.1 Zapus hudsonius
GGGAATTACTACAATCCACTAATTCAAGACACTAGAAAAAACTACGCCCAATTCATGCTTTGACTGTACACAAGTGAGAGCGTTACCGATGGTCCAATTGAGTGAAGGCTAATGGCAGACACAGCAGACACAGTGAAAATTCACCATTTTCATGCATATAATTAAAAAAATCCCTTTAGTTTTTGTCATCAATAGCAATGCAAATTGGATAGACCACAACAAGAAATGCAGTGTGCACTGACTGCATGTTGTAATCATGACAGCTCTTCAGACACAGATGTTTGGATCCAGCTTTTCTCTACTACATGACCAGGAGAGCAGCATCTCCATAGACGCTTGCCTCAGTGTCCTGTCTGTATTATCTGCTACACAGATATATTACAGAATTTCAAAATTGTTCAAAAGGTGAAGGGAAAAGACAGTCCAATTAAAGGAGCATCAGATGAAATTTCTTGCTACCTCAGTGTACTTCCATGGCTTTCTTGTGTCCAGCATAGCCACCTCCTCTTAGATGGGGACGAAATTTTACCTCTAACCTTCCCTGGTGTCAGCCTAATAGCGTACATTTCAGTGAGAGTGGATCATTTCTGAGGCCGTGCTCAGCGGCATGCTAGAGAGGAAGTGAGTGGGAAAATTCATCAGTCATTCTCTGGCCATGTCCTCAGCCACAAAGCAGGAGTTCTCAACGGGCCACAAGCCCTGCTTGCAACATGGTGAAACCTGTCAGCCCTCCAAAAGTTCTGGGCCATAAGGAGATGGTCCTGTTGACCCTGGAGCCTTCAAAAGAGGCCTGTAACAGTCATTTACTCTTAGCTCAGAATTAACTGCCATTTGGGGCAGGAACTTGGACTTTATTCATTCACCAAACATTTATTGAACATCTGACATGGAATAAAATAAAAATAATAATGAAACATGACCCCATCCCTGAAAACTCAGCACATAAGGATGATCAAAGCAACTGGAAGTCAAATAGCTCCATCCAAAAGGGCCAGGGAACCTCCAGGAACTTTCAGAAACTCACTGCTCTTATTGTGCAAAGTAAAGTTCAAAGACATCTCTCAAGTAAAGAAAACACTAGAACATGTGTGCAGGCTGGCCGTGGTGGTACATGCCTTTAATCCCAGCATTTGGGAGACTGAGGTAGGAGGATTGCCATGATTTTGAGAGCAGCCTGGGGCTAAAGAGTTCCAGGTCAGCTGGGACTAGGATGAGACTCTGCCTGGAAAAGACCAAAAAAGGAAAAAAAATGTGTAGAATAAATGAACCCATTCTATTCTTTCAGAATGATACAGTCAGTTGAGGGTTTGACACATGCCAGGTGTTATTCTATCCCTTTACATGCCTGGTTTATTATCACAATTACACCGATTTAGGTCTGTCTTCTAATGCCTTACAAATATTAGCTCCTTTAATGTCCTCAGGTACCCTGCAAGAAGATGTTATTTCCATTTCACAGATTAGGAAACTAAAGCACAGAGAGGGTAAATGGCTTGTCCAGGAATTGAAAGTGAGAGAAGATCCAGGCAGACTCATGGTGTGCTCCATACTCCTGATCCTGGTTAGTGTCCTCTCCTAGGGACAGAAGAAGCAAGGTCAGTCACTGAAGCGAGAATGGGGAAGGGCTGCTTGGTAAGCACTTTCTCCATTAACAGGCAGTCAAACATGATGACCATCACACTGATTCTGCCGGTCTTCGAGGACAAAGAGAAAGCCAGTGATGTAAAAAGTCATAGCAAGTTTACACCATGGGACACATCCTGTCTTAAAACTGACAGCTTCTCCCAACTGTCCAGTGGGGATGTATGCTTTGTAGGGGTGTTATGCAATTCAGCTGCTCTTGCCATGCCTAGCACACAGTTAATGAGCAGAAAACACTACCTGCATGGCCTGAACCATGCCCTCCTGGATAAGGATGTAATGGAGCATAGGATCAGGCAGCATTTCTCCCTCAAGTGCTCCAGGCACACACATTCCCAGCAACTGAAAAGATGCTGTTAGCTAAGATGCAGACACAGAAGCCATCCAAACCAGTGATGTGACCATGTAGCACCTGTTACGCTTTCTGGCTCAGTCTATGGCCCAGCAGTCCAGTTTATACTAATGGTGATTGTTGGCAAACATGCCAATCGATTTGAAGTATTGAATGAAAATATCTTTGCATTGGGAAATGAAAACTTTTTAAGCAAACTTTCTTTGCTTTACTTATAACATGCAGATCAGGAAACTAATATGTTGGATACAATAAAGTTGTTTAAGCAACCGTGCAAATGTGACTCTCCTCCATTGCCACAAATTCCAGAAACAACTTTCAGTAAGGTAATGGTGATATTGAGGAAAAGTATGTCCCTGTGTTGAAGGTCATAATGTCAGCATGTCTTTTTCAGGAAACTACAAGGTGAGGGAAAGGCTTTTACATATTTCTGTGATGTCTAAATGAGCCACAGTGACTTTTAGGTAGAAAGGGAATAATTATCCAAACACTGTATATATATTTTATATGTGTATATCAGTACATATATAAGCTATTTTAATAGTTATTATAGGATTGTATAAACGGACAGGGAAAGTGGAGAAAAGAAAGAAAAAGGGAAGGTGAGGCAAGAGGTGATACATTTCTCTAATCTGATTTTACAATGGCTCAATTACTCTCCTTTACACTTCATTTACTCCCTAGCTGTAAATTTCTACAGCTCATGGATGGTTCCTACAGGCTCGGGCACCCTGCCTATAAGATTCCATATCTGTGAGCACCACACCTCTGGCAGAGGTGCTCAGGCTGCTGAGCTGATCTCATTAGTTGGTAAGAGCTATTTATTTCTTCTCTAATAAATACTTCTTAATTCAATTAATCTCTTTCTCCAAGCATGTGCTAAATTTAGACAAGGTGTTTCAGCTGCACAGGCACCATGATGCAGGAGGATTTTTATAACAGCAAATTCATTCTTTCCAGAACATTGGCCCAGAATTTTTAATAACCTTGCAGGAGCAATCAGGTTTGCACACCACTACTACAATGGCAAAGTCTCTGGCCCAATTTATTCTCTTATACAGATACCCACTCTAATTCACATTCTTGAAATTTATCGGTTTTAAATTGGGAATTTAGAGGTCTTCTTGTTAGAAAGCACTAAAGAAATATGCTCCAATTCCAAGCATGTCTAATAGATATCTTACTCCTAACTGTTATTAAATTACTTGGATATTGTGCTCTTGGTTCTGTGACCCATTACATATTAGGTCTATTTAAGTGGCAACTTGGCCATCTTTTCAGTAATATATTTTTTTAAAAAAAATTATCTCTAGAAAAGGAACTCATTTATGAACAGTTCTAAATTGAATGAAATATTTCCTTATTATATGGTCAGCGAATTAAATAATCAACAAACATTTGTTCAGCATCATTGGAGTAGCAGGTGTTATATGCCTGAGGCTAACTGGTGCCTCACTCCAACTTGCTGGCAAAGTGAAATTGAAAACAAAACAAACAAAAGCAACAAAAAAATTACCCATCCACCTGTTATTCTTTCTCACTCCTTTGTATATCCAGCCCCTCACTCCAACATTTTCTAGTTGTGCGCATTATTCAAGTTTCCGGAGAAACAGAAAAGATGCTAGATTTGCATATGAGAGAATTGCATTTTGGGAGAACCCTTGCATTGGAGTAATGGATCCCACCACTATGTAGCTAAAAGCACACAGAATGTCTCCAGGGCCTTGGAAGAGGCCAATATTCCAGAATGCTAATCAGCCTCACAGTGTGCTCCATTCCTTAGCCCTTGGCTTTCCCCCTTGAACTCCAAAATGAGATTTTCCTTTCTTTCACTTGCACAAACAAGGTTAGCTGGCTGCTTTCTGGGCCAGCCTTTGACCATACCACCACCCTTCGTGTCAAATCCCTTCACTAAGCAGGTGGAGAGCATGGGTATGTTTGTTTTGACAAATATAGACACTTCCTTTCTTTAAAAATATCAACTATTAAGCTGCATTTTAAGTTTTTGTGACCTGAGAATAGCCCCAAATTAGATAATAAAATTCTTAAATCTATATCAATAGGAAAACAATTATGTCAAAAGTGATATGCTCATATTAGGCAGGTTTTAAAAGAATATGTTAAAAGACTAATTGAGAGGTGGAAGAGATATGAGGGAGGGTGGAGAGGGAATCATAATGGTTTATTGTCTTTAATTATGGAAGCTATCGATAAAAAGTTTTTTAAAAATAATATGTTTAAAGTTGAAAACCTGTTCATCAAATTATAAAATGTTCTTAAATACTGATGAATCCTATTATATGATATTATAAAATATTCATAAAATATAATGACTGAGTGATGCAACAGCCATAAACTCAACACCCTAGGAAAATCTTGTTCTCCTTAATCTCATCCTCTTCCCACACTGCTCAGAGTAAATCACTGTTCTATATTTTGGGTTTCTTCCCCATATTGTTTGGAAAATTGTTGCAACTTTCCACTTTCTAGGAACCAGTAGATTTATTATTTTTAAGAGTTTTATGTCTTTGGGTTCCATCAGAATGAAGTACAAATTACATACCCTTTTGAGATTTGTTTCTTCCACTCAGGAGTTACTTTTCACGTTTCTCTGCATTGACATGTAGAGCGTGGTCAGCACCTTTCAGCTGCTGTGTGGCATCTTTCAAATCTTTTCCCAGTGGAATTCTGGCTTCTTAGAGCTTTTGTTATAACAAAGAGTGCTCCTAAAAGAGTCTTGAAAATTTTACTTTTTACTCATCTGGTGAAAAGATAATATGGTTTAATTTGCATTTCCATAATTGCTAATGAAATTCAGCATCTTTTCATATATTTATAAATAATCTATGTCTCTCTTTTATAGATCCCTTCCCAAGCATTTTACCTACTTTGCTAGTACTTTATTTATTAGTTTAAACTTGATGGGTATATTTTTTTCTAAA
The DNA here is from genome assembly GCA_004024765.1 of Zapus hudsonius. Classification (NCBI taxonomy): domain Eukaryota; kingdom Metazoa; phylum Chordata; class Mammalia; order Rodentia; family Dipodidae; genus Zapus; species Zapus hudsonius. Next base: position 4,936 of record PVHP010000583.1, read on the forward strand.
ACAAAAGGTTAGCAGATTAGTTACAGTTTTAATGATTTCATCTTAGAGAAAAATCACTGAAGAAAGGGCCAATTTTTGCTTCTTTCTTTATGTTGATAGTAAATTAGTCTCCAATTATGACAGTGAAAAAAAAATCCTTTTCTCTTCTGACTTGCAATTCTAGCTCCGTTATAAGCTGTCATATGTGTATAAGTTTGTGGGGGCCTCTCCTGGATGTCTCACTAATTAGTTTGTCTATCCCTAAACCCAAACTAGACCATCCAAATCACTATGCCATTCATAGTATTTCTTGCTGTCTGATAAAGCATGTAAACCCATATTTTTATTCAGAATTTGCTTAGGTATTCTTAACCCTGGAGGTATTTCACACAAAAAAATAAAAATCACCTGTGAAGCCTTATAAAAACATAAAGCTTTGTTTGGTATTGAATTACATTCCAAACTCACTTTGGAAAATTGACATCTTTACAATGTTGCAGTCATATAATCTATGAATATCGTCTACCTTCTTTTAGGTGGATTCTGGAAAACTGGTTTGCTTTTCCTTCGAGACCTGTGTTTCTTTTTATGCTGATCATGAGGCACTTCCTTTTTTAAATGTTTGGGGCTACTATATTTCTCTGAATAATTTCGACAACCTTGTTCTCTCATAATACCCTTTACCATAGAGCCACCTTTGTCTGACAAGAATATGGCTGCCCTGGTTTGCTTGTTCATTTGTTTTAGTGTTTATTTGGCCGTCATAGCTTTGTTATAAATCCCTTGGAAACATTTTATTTGTTTATTATCAAAAAACATGTAGCTTGGTTAACTTTAAAATTCATGTGACACTAAATGACACATCTCTATCACACCCTCCACAGCTCAAAGACCATTGCAGAAGAGGTGATAGAAATAATCTTAGAGCCAAAGAAAGAGTGCTTACAATGCTGTCTTCCAGACAAAGATGACCACTACATTCATGACCTCACAGGGGCTGACGCTACCTACGCAAGAATCAGAAGGAAAGATTTGAAGATATCAAAACAAAAGAGGGACTGGTTGGCCGGATGAGGGTATTCAGTATAGAGCAGGAAGAAAGGGATGATGGTCTTGATAATATTGTCTATATGGACAGAGATGATCAATAAAAAGTTTTAAATATTCCTGCTTCAAATCTTGTTCAGTTTCAGGGCATTTACCTATTGAAATTTACTTCAAGTAATGATAGGTTACAATTTATGTATATCACCTTATTTGTGTTGTTGCTTTGTCCGGCTTATTTTTCACTCTTTTCCTGACTCTCTTAGGACTCATTGTCTCTTCATGGCCAGTCTCAAGCTACATACCTGATTCTTATTCTTTTATTCCTCACCATAGAAGTTTTAATATATGCTTTTAAGGCATGAAAATTACAGATGGTATTTTTCCTGAAGTTAAGCTTTATTTCCAACATGAGTGAGACCCCTCCACTGTTCTCCAGGCTCTCCCCTCACTAGCTTCAGATGAACTCAGGAGTTCACTCACAGACCTTTTGGGAGTCAGAGAAAGTTCGAGGAGGAAACTGCTACATTTGGGAGCATCTTTGCCAGGATGAAACTGCAGTGGGTATGCTCCTTGAACTTCAGCTCCTGACTAAATCAGTCCTCAGCCTCCAGCAACCAAGACCTCTGTCATCTAGGCTAGGTTCTTCAGCTAGATTTTTGGTTGGAGGAATTTTTTAAAGATCTTTTCAGAGAGAGGAACTCTGAATGTCTAAGAGAGGAAGTGACTGAGGTCACCCAGGAGTCAGTTGGCAGAACCAGAAATAGACCCCAGGTCTTACTCTCAGTTCAAGCAAAGTAGCACAGGCTGTTTTGATGAAGAGAGAGTCAACAGACACCACATATGTATAGTGGGTGCAAGAGAACTTTCCCTAAAAAGAATTCTTTATTTTTCCTTTCCACTCAAATTACTTTGCTAATTGTACACTGACTTGACTATTCCAAGTAGAAGAAACCCAGACTAGAAAGAACTATAGCTGCCCTTCCCATAGCGAGAACCCCATCTGGTGACTTCCGCTGTGCTGATCTGCCTCTTGGCTTCTCCTTGTCTTGTGTGCTGATTGTGGGAACATGCTGAGTAGAAGATGTCTTTTATTCAATGTGTTGTGAATCTGTGATGGACACTCTTCTCTCCCTAAGACAATAGCAGGTGTGGACAGCTGCATGAGGAACAGACCTGGTGCAGTTTCAGGACCACTTCTGAAAATGCAGTGAGAAGACACAGTTTACTTTGGACCCACTTCTCACTGGACTAACTCTGAATTCCCCAAGTTTAGAGTCTCAAAGAACTGAGAAAATAATAAAGGCTATGCTCCCAAAGTCCTTAGAGAAAGGTCTTATATTTCCTGTTTCCACAGTTTGTAAAACTTTTCTCAGCTCGTGGGGCTGCCCTACACAAAACACCCTTAAAAGAGCCAAAGCCCTCTTTGTGTGAAGGAAAGAAATGAGCATAAGCTAAATATGTCTGATGGCCTTGCTTTCCCAGAAATAAGAGGATATAGAGAAAAAACAAAGGGAGTCTAAATCTGGTAAGATTTGCAGAACCTCCAAGTTTCGCTGGGTCAGGAACAAGGTAAAAATAGTCTCTCGGGATGAATCCTGGACAGGAAAATAGACTAAATGAAAGGCAGGAAGAAGTATTATAAAATTTCCCTTGTCCCCAAATTCCTATTTGGTTTCATTCTTTTTCTCTGAACCATGTATTATCCATGTATTGGAGTACAGAAGTCCAGATTATGGGTTGGGGACTTTACAAGTAAAGTCCTATTTTAAAAGGTGTCATAAAAAATAGATCCCAGAAGTGGGCAATGTCCCCACAAAGCTGGTCAAATCCTGCTATGCAAGGACTTACTCCTTCAATTCAGTATGGCCACGAAAGCACAGTGTGCATGTCAGAAGTACAAAGACCAGAGGACACCTTGTCTTCAGGTTTCACCATCCCAGGTAACCAAATGCACACTTCATTTCTATTTTTTTTTCTCTTATTTCTGTTTTCTTTCTTTTGGGGTGTGTGTGTGTGTGTGTGTGTGTGTGTGTGTGTGTGTGTGTGTCAGTCCTTGGGTGTCAGTCCCTGCCTTCCGTTTTGAGGCAATGTCTCTCATTGTTCACTTGGCTAGCTGGCCCACAAGCTTCCAAGAGATTCCTGTCTCTACTTCCCATCTAATTCTAGGTACATTGGGATTGCAGGTGCCGGCTACAGCATCTGGCTGTGTGGGTTGTGGGGATCCAAACTCAAGTGTTCACAAGAACAAGAGCTTTACCCTCTGAGCCATTTCCCCAGCCCATTGGTCTAATCTCTGAAAGCTCTATGGCGGGGCCACTCCTGTGTCCTCTGGCAGGATCCTAGAAGTTGTTTTGAACACATAGGCTAACTTTTTGGGGGATAGATTCTGTTCTGTTTTCATCTAGTTCCTTATTTACTCCAGATGGCACTATTATATTCTAGGGTCAGAGAGCCAAATAAATGGATTGAAGATACTATTTGTTGACCTTGGGCTGCAGATCACTGAGAAATCTAGCTGGAGCTGAGCTGGAAACCTCTTCCCTCAGCCCCATAGGAGAGAGAAGCCATCAACAGTGGTGAACAGCAGTGGACCTTGCAAGCCTTAAGACAGGCCAGCTAGGCCAAATGGGCCAAATGGGGCAATAGTGGTACATCTATTGTGGGGGAAACCAACTGCTCTCTAATTGGACTCTCTCTATTCTTCCCTTGCATTTGTTATGTCTGTTAGGATTATGTCTCAGTGGGTGAGAAAGAATTTAGTGGGCATAAACCCTTTCTAGGTGTGACCATGATAGTCCATGTCCTTTCAGTGAGCAGTATAATGTTCTTATGTTATGGCTTAGATCACTGGGGGATCCATTAGTCTCTGTACTTGTGCATTAAATTACTATGAGCTCATGGTTCCCTGCACAGATGCTCTAAATACACTTATGCACAGTGGTCACAGAAAAATATATACATGACAACAAAAATAGCCAACCTCCACCTGTCACTTGTATGAAGGAAATATCAAAGACAAGCATTCTCTATCATCTTTGCAAAGATGAAATAAAGAAGTGTGAGATTGCATGGAGGGCGGAATGTAAAGTCGTGGGGTTGAGGAGCTGCTCCGTGCTTAAGGTGCATGCCCACAAAACCTAACATCCCAAGTTTGATTCCCAGTATCCATGTAAGGCCAGATGAAAAAGGTGACACATGTATCTGGAATTTGTTTACAGGGGCTGGAAGCCCTGGCATGCCCATTCTCTCTCTGTCATCCTCTCTGTATTTCTCTGCTTGCAAATAAATAAAATATTTTTTAAAAAAAGAATACAAAATCACGAGAATGTCCAAATCTCAATGATGTCTCTGACTCTCTTGAAGTTACTAATACATGCATCCCTCTATATAGTACTTATCACCCTGGATGGCATTTGATTCCAATTCTTTCCTCATTGATAAACACTGATGTTCTTACACAAACATTCCTTAGCTCTTTGTAGACTTAGGGTCTGGTGCTGGACTTAACATATAATGATAAACAATTGTAGCATATGGATGAATAAATGATAGTTGAAAGATATAAAGATTGAAAAGAGAGGAATGAAGAAGGGAGGGAGGAATGGAGGAAGGGAAGAACTCAGTGGTAAACACAGTGCTCTCAGTAAGCATTGTTGATATGCAACTGTGCTACAGAATTGTAAGCAGATATGAACAACCTCCTAGACCAAACAAAGCATGAACAGGAAGCCGTTGTCTGGCTTCACTAAAGAAGTGAATGAGCTTCAATCAAGGCCCAAACCACTAAATGTACTGGTAGTTTCAGGGAGTCGTTACCTCTTTTTGTTGGACTTTTTTTCCACCCAAGCATCACCCCCCACACACACAGCCACACCCTAGAACCTTACCTCAGTCAGAAAGGGAAAACATTGCCGCAGTCATTTGCCCTTGTGGATGAATGATGCTATGGTGTCAGTCTGTTTCATCAACATTAGCCAAGTGGCTCCTAAACTTTTCTAAGTTCGGCACAGGGCAGGTGTTTGAGTAGATCACAGACTTGCTGTGATGGTTCATCTCTGATTGTCAACTTGAAAGATTTAGAATCATGATGGAAACAAATCTCTGAGCAAGTCTGTAAAGAATTTTCAAGAATAGGTTAATTGAAGTGGGAAGAATCACCCTAACTGTGAGCAAGACCAATCCATGGGCTGCAGTCCTGGAAGAGATAAAAGGAAGAAAGCCAGCTGGACACCTGAATCCATCACTCTCTGCCATGCCTTCCCCACCATGGTAAACTGTAACTTCTAACTTTAACCCAAAATAAACTTTTTGCCCAAAGGTAGCTTCTTGTCAGGTATTTTCCCACAACAACAGAAAATAATTAATATATCTGCCATGACAGTCCACTAAAATTATGTATGGTTCTCCTGAGGAAAATGCGTGCCTCACTGTACCACTACGACACTAAACATGGTAATGCTGTGAATTTAATATTGATTCATAAACTATCAGGCTAGCAACCAGCTATATTACTAGTGAAAATACAAGTATTTTATTATTTATTATTTGTTAACTGTTATTATTTGAGTTAATTTGTCTTTAGTTTTATAAAATAAGGATGCAATTTTTAGGGTTTTTTTTTACCTTTTTTAATGAGTTACATTGTTTAGTGGGCCAACCATGAGTTGTTATTCCCAATTTCCCATTGCCCACCTTCCCCATCCCCAGTCAGCTGGATACAATTTTTAGTTTTTGAGAAAAAGGATCCAGACTTAAATCCAGCAAGGCAACATTGCAAAAATTCCATGAAGAAGCATTGTTACACACTTTGCTGTCAGAAACTGTATCACTTGTAGAATAAAAAGCAGAGAAGGCCAGGTATGGCAGCACACGCCTTTAATCCCAGCACTGAGGAGGCAGAGACAGGAGGATAGTTGTGAGTTCAAGGCCAACCTGGGACTACAGAGTGGGTTCCAGGTCAGCCTGGGCTAGAGTGAGACCCTACCTTAAAAAAAAAAAACAGAAATACAGACATCTCACCAAAGGAGATATATGTGTATGTATGTATATGGAAAAGAACATACTAGAAGATGCTCAACATCTTATGTCCCAAAGAAATTGCAAATTAAATCACTGAGATGCCTCTGCACACTTCATAGAAGTATCAGTGACTTTTCTCATTGCTGTCACCTGTTAAGAAGCAACCTCATGGAGAAAGGGTTTATTCTGGCTCACAGTTTAAGAAGGTATGCAGTCCTTCATGACAGGGGAGGCATGGTGGCAAGAGAGAAAGGCAGAAAATCACATTGTATGTAGTCAGCAAAGCAGAGAGAGGTACAGAAAGTAGGGCTGGGCATCAAACCTCAAGGTCTGCACCTAGTGAGCTGCTTCCTTGAGCAAGGTTCTACCCCCAATGGTTCCACAGCCTTCCAAAACACTGACACCAGGTTGGGACCAAGTGATCAAGTACATGAGTTTTTGTAGGACATTTCACATTACAACCACTTCTGACAATAGCAAATGATAGCAAGCATGAAATGGAACTACAGTTCACATTTATTGCTGATGGGCATGCAAAATGATACAGTTAGTGCAAAAGACACAAGGTAGTTTCTAAAGAAATGAGGCACACTCAACCCTCTAATTCAGTAATCATCCACCTTCATATTTACAAAACAATTTTACAAATTATTTTTAGTGCCTGCTGGCCAGGGTTCAGGTACTGGTCTTTCTTTCTCTCTCTCCCTCCCTCTCTCTCTCTCTCTCTCTCTCTCTCTCTCTCTCTCTCTCTCTCTCTCTCTCTCTCTCTCTCTTAGCTACCAAGCCATGAAAAGACAAAAGATTTTCCTTGTCGGCTAGGGATGTATCTCAGTGGTATAACATTTTCTCAACATGGAGAAGGCACCCTGGTTTCCATACCCAACACTGGGGTAAAAGACTTACCTTAAAATGGTTATGATAGTAAATTTCCTGTTGAATATGTTTTACCATAATAAAATGACAATAAGTACTCCAAAGGTTTGAGAGGGCTTAAAAGAACAGAAGGAAGAAGGTCAGATTTGCTCTCTCTCCCTCTCTGCTTGAGGTGAGACATCCATTTTCCCGCTATTGGACTTGTGCACTCTTGTTGATGGGACTTGATGTTTGGACTGGAAACACTCCCACTTTCCCAAGCCTTCAGATTTCTGAGGGTAGACAATAGGATTTCTCAGCCTCTGTAATCAATCTCCTGAGCCAACTGCTTCATCACAAATCTCTTATCTATTCTATGTCTTTAAAAAATTAATTTGTCAGGAAAGAGAAAGGAGAGAATGGGCATGCCAAGGTCTCCAAGCACTGCAAATGAATTCCAGATGTGTGCACCACTTTGTGCATCTGGCTCTATGTGGGAACTGGAGACTCAAACTCAGGTAGTTATACTTTCAGGCAAGTACCTTAAACTCTGAGCCATCTCTCCAGCCCCCATTCTATTTCTTTAAGGAATTGTAACACAATGTAATGCAGTTAAGAAAAATACAAAATTATCAAGAAGAGTGTTTGTAAGTCACTCAAGAATTTCTTACCCACAGATAATGTTTGTATGTTAATGAACACACTTCAGATATAGGAACAAAGTACCAGTAAAATACTAAAAGCACTTCTACAACTTAAATTTTTACTCAAATATGAATAGTGGATATCTTTTAATCTCAGTTAATTAACATATGTCATATATTTTGAAATTCCCAAAAGATTCATTTTTATAAATATTTTAGTTACTGTTATCTCTAGTAAGAACTTTAGGTTTCTTTCTGAAAACTTAATTCTAATAAACAATATTAAACATATACATTAACTCATTTCATCACATAATCAGTTATCTCTTTGAATATATTCCTTGAAATTATAAGTGAAATGTGTCATACCTTCTGTAGTCTGATTTATGCTTATGTACAATTCTGGAAGTCCACTAAACTGTCCTGTGAATCTTATCATCAAAGTTTAATTTCCATACTTTTAATAACAGTCTTTGAGATATGAGTCATAACTCAAAATTTAATTTTCAGCTTTTAACCTCTACTAAAGTTGGATGTTTTTCTTGGATTCAGTTACCTTATGTATTTGTTGTCAATGGTAATATTAAGTCCCTTCCATTGTTTGTTTTTCTTTTATCATTAAGTTGTAAGAGCCCATTATATATTAGAAAAATGTAACCACTATTTCATAGTTATTGCAAATATAACCACCGCAAAAATTGTATTGAGTAATAATATTCCTTTCTTTGCTTAAAAACACTACAGCAAAATGTTTCAAATGAATGCTATATACATTATTAGTCATTATATACACACATAATGACTCTACATACAGAACTCTCCCACCACCAATAATTACAGATATTACCAACTTGGCTCTGCCTTTGAAATGCTCTGCTTTTTTGTTGCTCTTGTTATAAGAAAAGCCATCGCTACACATCTCTAATTATAAGAATATTTTGATAAATAGCCATACACAATTTTTTCACTTATTCACCTATGATGCTAAGAAACTGTCATTTACTCATGTAAAAGCCTTTAATATGATATTTTCCCATTCAAAATGTCTCTCTTCTTACTACCATGAGCTTTCTCCTGGAGGACTTAGAGACAATTTCATTTATTCACATTTAATAAGTTCTTAAACACATTTCCATAATGTTTATTATCAGAATCCCTTTATCCACAAAGATTTTTTAATTCACTCAGCTATATTCTAAGAATTCTTTACACTTTCTTTTCCCAGTATCAGATCAGAGGATTTTTGACCCCAGAATCAGCTGTGGTTCTTATTTCATTGCCTTTCCTCAGTAGCAACTTAATATTTCCAATTTATATCATAGTACATGCTAAGATTGCAAGCTCTTCCTGCTAATTTTCCATGTTATGGGCATTTACATAGGCATTTGGGGAAGTTATGGGTTTTCCCCAAAGCATTTCCCACTTACCACAGCAACCCAACTCAGACCAGAGTTCAGGATTTCCCCCCAGATCAATACACTGATTTTAGTCCCATATTAACTCATCATCATTAAATCTCCCTTTGCCTATGTAAGCAAGGAGATTTCCCAGAATGCTATCCTTCACCAGGTATCTGTCTTCTTTTAGTGAGGAGGACTTTCCCAGGAAAATCATACCTCTAGTAAGACATGTAAAACTGCTCTGTGATGGCACTGCATAAATAAAGGTCAGTTGGATCTTTACATCTGGTGTGGATATGTCATATATATGCTTCTGTGAGGAGAATTAGTGACTTCCCAAGAACATTTACACAGCCCTAAATTGAATCAAGTTTGTACTACTGTAGCCACAGTACCTGAAAGAAACAATGGAAGGGAAAACGATTTTGTTTTGGCTCACAGTTGCAGAGTATTACAATCCAACATGGCAGGGAAGGCATGGAGGGGCGTACAGGTTATATGGCCAGTAGAGCAAATGCTATTCAAACCATGGTGGACCAGGAAGCAGAAACAAGACTGCAATCAGGGACCCTGCTCTAAGCTTCAATGACCTGCCCAGAGTGACCTACATCCAAGGTCAAAATTAACCCATGGAATATTAGTTGGGAGGATTCGTAGACATCTTGTCAACCACTATCATCTAATGGATAAACCAAAGCTTAGGGACATGCTCATGGTTAGAGAAAAAAATCATGACCCAAAACAGGTCTCTTGACTTTTCTATCTACCAAAGCAAGTCAGGACATTCATTGTTGTAAGCAGTCTACAGCTACCCACACCCAAGTGTGGAAGGTCAGGGTTGCCTCTCAAAGACATTTCATGTCCTAGCAGAGCCTGAAATCAATCCAGTGGTGTTGACATTCATTATTACACTAATTCCAAAGGTCTTCAACTATAATTTGCTCAACAGGGGGGTCACATACACTGACCCCCATATCATGGACACTGGGAAGATGGAATCAGAGCCAACCCTGATGAAAGAGATAACATTAATGAAACAAAGGACAAAGGTGATTATAGAGCTAAGATGAAAACTAGACTTCACAGAAGAATAGCCCCCTGGCCATGGTGTCTACCAAAGGCACAATGATGAAGTGTCAGTCCCATTCCTCCCTTGTCCTGCATCACACTGGAATGGTCTTTTGTCTGTAAGTGAAGAAATAAAGAGTAAGTCTTTCTCCAGGTTTTCTGCAGCTATGTCTCACATTTGACAATCATAGGCTCCCTGACTTGACAGTCTGCTTTCACTAATCCATATGCATATAAGGTGTATATTACCCCCATGTCTACGAGATTCTCACTTAGCCAACGACATCTGTCTTTGAACTGTCATGAAATGCTAGAATGATTCTTTTTCTTTTGTGGTGTCAATTCCTCTTTCTGTCATTATTAACCTTGTTAAATACCCTCTTCTCTCCCCTTCTGAAAGGCATGAACTGAGTGCTAAGTTTCAAACATCCCCCTAACACATCCAGATGGGGAGGGGGAAAGCACATTGAGCTCTTGACTTAATCAAGCATCTACTTTCACTCCATCAACGGGGAGTAGGGCCTTTTGTACATTTAACAAATTCAAGCAATTTAGCACCTGGTTTAAAGTCTATGTAAAGTACTTCAACAACATGGGAAATGAAGACACTGGTCTCCTGTCTGAGAATTGGCTAATGGAAGACATGAAGTCTCAGAACGCACACCACAGTGGTTCTTACAACACTGCCTAATGCACTGCTGGGAAAACCTTGCAAAGTTTCCCAGCGCGGGGGGGAGGTGGGCTGACAGTTTTTGCCTTTGCTGTCAGTTCCACTGTGGGAGGCTCCTAAATTTATTATGCCGAGGAAATGATTCTAGTGAAAATTTATCCCACAAAAAGCCAAGAAGCAAGGCACGCAGCACGTTCTTCAATGGGGATTGTCGATTCTCACTACCAGCATGCAGAGGCCAAATGTAGACAGCTCCATAGGCAATGTCCAGGGAGTTCTTCTCTGTCTACATTGATCAAGGAGAGGCAAGAACTTGGTCTCATCTGTCTTTGAACATTATTTAGCTTAGCTAAAAGAAATTGTTCAGATTAAAAGGCAGAATTATCACACTGGAGTGACAGCATTTTCCATTGGCATGAGTATCTCTCCAGTGCCATCTCTGCTGAGTAAGCAAAATGCTCACTACTACCCATGACATAATTACCTGTGAAATGCTCACTACTATCACCTATATAATTACCTGTGAAATGCTCACTACTACCCATGACATAATTACCTGTGAAATGCTCACTACTATCACCTATATAATTACCTGTGAAATGCTCACTACTATCACCTATATAATTACCTGTGAAATGCTCACTACTATCACCTACATAATTACTTGTGAAATGCTCACTAATACTCATGACATAATTACCTGTGAAGCATTAGTTTGGGGTCATCAAGAGGTGGCTATATCTTTTAAAAAAAAAAAAACCTCACATTAGGATGCTTTTTCATCTCAGTTTCCTCATCCACAAAATAAAAATAGTAACTTAGTCCAACTTCCTGGGAAGATTGATGCGCGGTTTTTGCTGATTAGCTCAAAAGCCTGCAAAATATAAATCATCATGTGCTGTGTGTGCTGCCACACTCCTACCCTGGGCGCCTGGAGCTTTCACTGAGATCAAGCAGAGCTCCAGGAATGGAGAAGAAATATGTAGTGGGATAGATGGTCCAGAGTATTTCCATGACAATTATGAAGCACACTGATGTGCTGGAGGGTGGCAGCTAAGTGTGTGATTATCGACCGCTGCATTTGGATTTGCTGGGAGAACTGCTACATCAGGTAGTTGGCTTAAATGACATCAATCATTTGATACAACACTTTGTATTATGGGCTTAATGGTATCGGTGTTGAAGGGGCCAAAAGCTGCCCTCTGAAGTGAGCAAAGGGCTCTCCAAAGGCTGGAGTAGTGTGGAAAGTTAGAACTGACTTCTGCTTAGCTAACAGTGGTCTGATACGATGAACACTGTGTAAGCTCTGAGCATCATGCAATCAGTGAATACACATCTGCACTCTTCAGCTTCACCCCTGGAGCCAAATCCCCAATGCCAGACCCAAGTTAGTCACTTGGTTTGTCATCTTTTGATGGCCACAGAATGTGTCCCAACCACAAACTATCTTGTGAGGGTTTACATGGGCTCTTCATTCTATATGATCTTCTCAATGGTGGCCTTTGCTATTATCTATAAATTAAACATTTTTTATTTCCCTTCCCTCAAAGTGCAGGATCACTTGGTACAACTTACTGGAAACACCTTGTCTGACAGAACGTGTTTGTGAGATAAAAATCATAGAAAATAAAGAGATATTATAATGGAAGTCAACCCTTCAGTTTAATTGCAAAACAGTGTGTAAGCTAAAGAAAATTGTGAATTTGCGCTCTGAAGTGGAAATAAAGTTGCCACTTTCTGAGATGCATATCACAGAAAATGAGTTCTTTTCTTCATTAGAAAACATATGTGTAAGTAATAAGAATATTGTGAGTAAATATTTTTAAAAGTACATTGCTTTTGGGCTATATGTAGCTACAGAATACACAATAGCTTTAGAAAAATCTAAGTCATCGAACCTGAGGAAATACTACTCCTAGTCTCACTAACCTGTAACAAGATACTTTCCTGCAGACATAACTATTGATTGGCCTTTTCATGATACTTGCCTTATACAACCAGAACATATTTAGGAAAAAGTTCATTATATCAAAGTGCTATATATAAAAGCATTATTTTCTTCTTCTTTTAGAAATAAATAGAAAACTTATAGAATAGTGCATAGCTTAAGGACGGTATGAATTAAGTTGTTAACTTTTCTATGGACCCATGAAAGAAAGAAATTTGGAATATTCTGCATTGAATTCTTTACCAAAATAACATTAACTAAATGAGAAAGAAATACAAGAATGTGCTTGGCCTTGGAGCCCTGGACAGGACAAGAGGGTGGGAAGTGAAGGGCACTCTGAGACACAAGGATGGGAAAACAGCTTCCATAGACATTGAAAAACAAATGTGCCTGCTCCATGGTATTCCAACGAAAATATATTCCCTGAATTAAAGTCATAGATCCTTAAAAAACAGCATCAGTAAATACAAATACCTAGCGAGTGATCTGTCCAATGTTTAAGTCAATAAAGAAAAAAACAATCAAAAAAAATTCCAGTGAGTTGGGGATAGGCAGGAGGGAAATGGTGGTACCATCATAAGACTTGCTCATGCAATGTATCTAATTATAGAAAATAAATATGAAAAAATCCAACCTTTAGGGAACACAAGCAAAATAAATGGTAAATGAAAGACACTAGAAGGTGTTAAATGCTGTGGAAAACCAGGGAAATGGAAGGGTCAAGTGGAGTAAGAGTTGCTGCACTGTTACAGAGGCCAGGTAGTGACAACTTCCATAGGACAATGACAGAGGAGAAAAGAATTAATGTAGGTAAGGGAAGGAATAGCCAGATACTAAGAACAGTAAGAACAAAGGCAGGAAGGCAGTCTAGAGTGTGAGGAGAGAGCTGCCGATCAGAGTGCAAGGTAAAGAGGAACTAGGCAGGACTCATCAGGGGAGAGGAGTAAGGAAGAGGGAGATGCTGGTTGGTCTCCTAGGACTGGGCTTTGACTTACAAGAGCTGGCCTAGGCTTCTGAAAAAAAAAAAAAAGCTTTCTGATCCAACTTGGACTTTTAGCAGGCTTCTCTGGCTTCTGGGAGAAGCGAAAGTAGGCCCACTTGTATATAAGAAGTGATCAGTATAGATATGGGGACAAGAAGAGATTAAAGCTCAGGCCCCTGCTGCAGACAGGGCCATAAATGCTCCTGATGGATTGGATGACAGAGAAAGACTCATTGAGAATGACTCAGCAATGTCCAATTGCTTTTCAGTGAGTTGAAGAAGACTTAAGGGGAAGGTCAGGGATCCATTTGAGACACAGTAAATACAAGATGTCCATTAGACCTCCAGGGAAAGGTGCCAGGCGGCAGTAAGACACACCAGGCTAGAATTTAGAAGGAGGTCTGAACCGCAGATGTAAATATTTAGAGTCATCAATGAACTCTTACTCTGGAGAGACCTTCAAGGCAGAGAGAGAGAGAGAGAGAGAGAGAGAGAGAGAGAGAGAGAGAGAGAGAGAGAGAGAGAGAGAGACCTATGCAGGGTCTCATCTGGGCTGGAAGGGGGTGCCCAGGGAGGGAAATAATCAATAACAGGTGAAAACCCAGACAAGGAAGGGGTCCAGAATATCTAGCTCACTTGATATGATTATAGTGGAAGAATGTGATTGTGGGAGACATTTAGGAAAATCTTGGAAGTAAGGCACAAGTGAAGTACTCTCCTACTGCTTCTGGGACCAGCCAGATGGAGCTATCCCACAGGAGGTCATTCATTCTCCCAAGTCTTCACAGAAAACTTGCAACTCAGTCCATGTTAGCTCCAACCAAGAATCTGTGAACACCTTCCAGTCACTTCTTCTTAGCTGCCTTCTTCACCAGCCACCTTCTGCCATACAGAACTTGCTCAGAATACTCATAGGTTTCTGCAGTAGGAGAAAAGCAAGGAGAGACGGTCTAACATTGTTAGGTTTTATCACTGACGATTCATACCTGTGCTCTCATTTAATCCTTACAACAACTGCATGAAACGGGTTTTCTTTTTTTTAGTCACGAAGATGTGATATTCAGAAATGTGAATGGGATACTTGGAGAGATTGATCAACCCATGCAAGTTCACAGAGTAGCCATGTGTGGGTTTTAGAACCCATTCCACTCGATAGTCACAAAGCCAAACCTCTACTCCCTAAAGTATCCCATGTTCTTTTAAAGACTATTCAGGAAATAGTTGCAAACCACCAGATCAAGGAGTCACTGTAATAGTATGGTAATCACTAAACTGTCATGTCCTTTACTAGTGGAAAGTCCATTTACAGAACTTACTCTTTCCTGGACATGCCTTTACCAAGGCCGCTGCTACTGAGATTGGTAGGCAGGCCTTAGCGAAAATAAGAATTGTACAGAGAACTAGAGGAAAGTGCTTCCCACCATCATCGAGGGTTGTCTGAAGCATCTCAGTCTCTGCTGAGTAACAAGGCAGACAGGGTGTGTGAGGGTCTTAGAGAAAGAAAGTCAGCTGAAGAGCTTTCAGAGCTGGGGCGAGTACACAGGATAGAGCCAGGGGAAGGGTCATCCTGGCTGGAAAGGTAATCGGACAGAGAAACAGGGCAGGATGTAGTTGAGAGAACTGACAAGATTGGAATCTCAGCCCCGCCATTTGGAAACTAAATTTGTCAAATTATCAAACACTTAGTCAATGCTTAGCATTTCCCCAAGAGCCTTTGCAGTAGGCTTAACCTGCGCTAACCAATCTAGACCTCAAACATTCCTGAACACTGCATTATTACTAATGTTATAATGATAATTATTTTTTTCATTTTACAAAAGAGAGAACTGAGCATGGAGAAGTCTAGTAACCTGAAATCCACCAAGCCATTAGTGTGGCTCCTGTCACTGTCCATCACCTTACTTTCTGCCAACTCCAGATAAGTGGCTCTCTCCAAGCTTCAGTGTTATGTAAAACTGGGATAGCAATGCTAGCTTTGCTGTACCTTCTGATGAGAAGCATGCCTATAAATGCCCAGCAGAGAGCTGGGGTCAATGTTGTTACACTGGGACAATGCTATAATTCTTTGGGTGGGTTTTTTTCACTTGTTTTCTTGTTAAGGGCCCATGTCTGGCTATGGAGAAGAAAGTAGCTCTTTAAACTCTGTCTTCTCCCCTCTTCTTCTCCCCTATGCTCATGAAGCTCCCCCAGTTCTAGTGACAACTGAGTGCCAGTGTCACCAAAAGGCTTGTCTGACTTTATCATTTTGTGCTGAAATGAGGCTATTTTTGAAGCTATTTAATTGTCCATTTGCTTCACTATATTGTGGCCCCTTAAAGGACAAAGCCATATCTTATGCTTTCTTGTGTCTCATCATGTCTCAAACAACATCTGAAATAAATGAATGAATGGATAAATTACTGTGGAATAAATGAAGGGCTATATGCTGCCACAAGTATGAACACCTTCAGAAATAGTATTCCAACCCATTTGTGTCCTGTAGAAGCAGCAAGGGTTAACACGAGCCTCTTGTCATTATTTTGATCTGCTCAGGTCAGAGGAATATCTGCTTTCCCTGGACTCACCCAAAACATTTCCAGAAACCTCCTGTCAGAAAGCTTGTTGTTTAGTTGTAACTCATTATGGACAATAAATTAAAAAATAAAAATAAAAAAATAACAAAAAAATCAATACAAAAAAAAGAAAGCTTGTTGTTTAAATCTTTCTTCTTCAAATCACAGTTTCTGGGTTTGGCTTTTAATCTCATTTAACAAAAGATAATTGATTTTAAAACTCCAGTGACTTTGAGCATCTATGTACAAAATATGTCAACATGTCAAATCCAAATGGAATAAAGTGAAAGAATTACTGTGAAGAGAGGGAACCTGGGTGCCAACTGCTGATGGGATATGAAGCCCAAAGTCTGCGATGTGAGCAGTGCACCACGGGGTCATGGATTTCTGAGCATTTCAGAAACAAGCCTGGGAAGCGCCAGAGAGGAGCTTCCCATGATGCAAAGGGAGCAGCCAAAGAGGCATCTGTCAGGACTCCCAGGTGCTTCCCAGCCAGCCACTGTCCGGAGTGTCCTTCCCCGTCCCTGGTGCTGCTCCTTCACTTCAGCAGTAGGTGAGAGTCAGTGCTCTGTGAGTAGAAGGAATGAGGAGACTAAGGACAGAGCCCAAGAAAAAAGATCGAAGACCTCACATGGACCCAGCACCCACCGTTGGTTTTCAAAAACACAGAAGCAGAAGCTGGAAATCATGAAAACTGGGGAAAAGAAACTGAAGGTGCAGTCTGTTGCAACAGTTTTATCCAACTCCTGGCTTCCCTTCTCTTGGTCTTGTTTCTTTTCAGATGGTACTAAGTAAATTCTCTTAAGCTAGTTCTATTAAAAGATAATCAGCTTTCTTAAGCAGTAAAAAAATATTTTCCTGCTATGTAAAGATAGTTTGACTGCTTCCTGACCACAGAGGAAAATAAACGCACATTGCACAGACGTTTAGCAGACTTTTTTTTATTGTGCATGTGTGCACAGGTGTGTGTGCATGTGGAGGCCATAGGTCAATGTCAAGTATCTTCATCTATCTCCCTTCACTTTATCCTTTGAAACAGGTTCTCTCAGTCAACCAAGAGTTCACCAATTCAGCTAGACTAGCTAGCCAGTGAGCCCTAAGGGTTTCCTGTCTTTGTCTTCCAAGAGCTAGAATTACAGACACACCACTCAGCCTGCCATTTTTTGTGAGTGTTGAGGATCCAAACTCGGGATTTCGTGCTTGATTGGCATTCCATTTTCCCACAGAGCCAGGTCCTCAGCCCACACTTTTTTAAAAAAGAAAACTACACAAGGACATACATAGCCAGATGTGGTGGCATCAGCCTGTAACCACAGTACTTGGGAGTTAGAAACAGGGACCATCAGAAGTTCAAGGTCATCTGCATCTATATAGTGAGTTGGAGGCGCATCGGTTTTACTAGACCCTGTCTCAAGGACATGAATAATAATATCTCACAGACATTATTTCATTTAATTTTGCATATTGTGAAGGAGGTACATTGTAGATGTGAAACTGAAACTCAGAGAGCTTGCAACTTGCTGAAAACTGATGAGACAGTAAGAAACAAGCTACATCACACCATTATTCTCATCCTTTCACTTTATAAAACTCACTTGCTTTTAAAATCTCTTCCAGTCCCCCAGGGAACACAGTGATCAGCTGAGTCCTTACAGTATTGAGTTCCAAATCAGGAGCCTTGGAACTCGTCTGGGCTGGTCTTTATTCTTCTGACAAAACATTCTCAAAAGAATTAGTTATTGAGGCATTATTCCTGGACAAATTGACAATTCTCTAACATTATAAATATGGCAACATAATCTATACACAAAACAAAGTGACAATAGCCATGAAAAATTTTAAAGTATTACTTTTCAGTTTCCTTGAGAATATTTTCCTCTCCAGTGCACTTCTTGTCTTTAAGGGCTTTTACACTTAAATGACATCTGGCCTTTTGGTGTCTGTCTTGAGCCCCAGGTTGCAAGCAGGTACTTCAGCTCCACCTGCTTTGAGTGCTGGGCAGGAGCAGACAGTGGAATCTAGAGCCTGATTAAGGATGCTCAGCATCTCAGTGTGACACTCATAGTTAACAGGATGCATAATAATGAACATTTACTATCCCTTCTCCTCAGGCATGTAAGGCGGCTTTTCCAAACAAGACCTGCTTAACTCACAAATGATTCCATATGGAAGCTTTTATTATTATGATCAAGTTATAAATGGAGTAAAGATTAGATAAGACCAGAAGATAATATTAGGAAGCCCAAATTACCTGGACTTGTAGACTCAGTAGAACATGTCTTGGCAGGTTGACCATGTCTAAATCCATTCCTGAGGACTAAAGCACACAATTTGAAGGGACATATCTAGTGTCTAAGAGTACTTGCTCATCTATGAACCACAGATATAGAAGACCCCTTTCCTGCCACATGTTCAGTCTCTCCCTGGGCCTTCCCTCTTAGAGCCTCAGTAGATTTAGAGACATGTATAAGAAAAATGAAGCAGATGTTTTGAGAACTTACCCACTATCACCAGGGAAAGGGCAGGACTAACAAGGGGACTCCTTGCTTTTACAAGTCTAACCTCCCCTGGCTTTGAGTTAGTTGACTGTCTCAAGCTCTGCATAGTGAAACATCTGCTGGAACAAACTGAGTAGTAGATGTTTCTAAGTGGTCCAGGAAAACTGTGTCCAGATGTCGTTTGGATTCGTGGTAGGTAGAATGGACTTTTCTTCCAGGGATAACGGAGACTAAGCCTGTCACTGAGGTGCATGGATCCTACCTTAGCAGCCTCCTCAGACAGACCAGAACTGTCCTGGGTAGCTGTGTCTCTGGCCATATTCCACTGCCCTGAAGTGACATTTTCTGTCTGTTCCTGTTGGCATGCTCTTCTCACCACCTGGAAGGCCTGTGCCTTCCTTTCTGGGCATTTTATCCCCTAAAGGCCAGGCAGCCTTCTGACCAACCACAAGGATGCTCCTGCATTTTGTTCTGTGCCTTACTGAGGGCTTTGAAAGCCTAGAGGGACACGGGCCCACGGGACTGGCAGCGTCTGTGGAATTCAAGATTCCCCCTCTGTGCTCAGGGTTAACTCTTGACTGACTCCCTTCAGGGTGGGGCCCAGCTAATCAGAGTGAGAGACTCCTCCAGAGTGCCAGGGGTGCGCTGTCAGAGGATGCGGTCCTGCCTCTACAGAGGCACTGTGTGTCTCCAACACCAGGGAGCGGTCTGTGGTGCTAAGAGCCAGAGCAGGGGTGCAGAATTGCTTTGCTGCCACCTGGGACTGCAGACCCCTTCCAAGCTGGCGCTTGCACATAGGCCAAGATGGAAGGCGCCTTCCTAACTTCTGCCGCGAGCAGGTGGGAGGGAAGAGACACGAGAGGTATTCCATTGGTTGTCTGGGAAAATGCACTGCACCTTCCCCTCACTCGCGGAGGATCAACTTTTCCCACCCCCTGGGGTGGGCACTGGTATCTTGGGGCCGGTCCCCAAACTCTGGAGCTTTCTACGCACCGCAGTTCCAGGGACTTGGAAGTGGGCGCGCAGCCTGAGCTCCCGGACACCCGGGGAAAGTGCTCCATCTACAGTGTCGCGAGTCCCTCTAGCCTCCCCGCGGGGCGAGCGAGCGTGCGGTCCGTGTCCGCGGCCCGCGCGTGCCGCTCGCGCCGCAGCCCCGCTGCTGTCCGGCCCGTGGGCAGAGCAGGTGTCGGGCCGGGCCGGGCCGGGCCGGGCCGATGCTGCGCTGGAATGAGGAAGCTTGGAGGCCAGGGGAGGGCCGGGGCGCGCTGCGCGCGGGGGTGGCGGCGGCGCGCCGAGCGGGCCCGGCGCGGGCGAGCGGGCTGCAGCCGGCGGCGGCGCCAGCAGGTACGGCCCGTGCCCGCCGCCGCCCGGCGACCCTCGGGGCCCGGCCGAGCCCCGCGCGGCCGCCAACTTTCTGCGCCCGGGGCCGCCGGCTCCGGAGTCGCGCCGGGGCGGGCGTCGAGCGCGCGGGGACCCGACGGGGGCGGGGACGCGACGGCGCCCCTCTCCGCGTCCCGGAGCCGCGAGTCCCCGGCGGCCGAGGCGAGCGCGCGGCGCCGGGAGGGAGGGCTGCGAGCCAGCCGAGACGGGTCGCGGGCGCCCCGCAAAGTTTTCCGGCGGGAGCGGCCGGCAGGTGCGCGGCCCGCGGGCGGCGCTGTGCGCGCGGGACGGCGGATGCGGGGAGCGCCCGGGCGGGCGGCCGCTCGGTGCCGGCGGGGGGCGGGGAGCGCGGCGGAGAAGAGAAATGGGGAACAATGCGAGGGAGCAACTTCAGGAAGTCATTGTGAAAGAAAGCCGGGACGAGCTCCGCCGCCAAGTTAGCCGGGCGCTCTAACAAGTGCTCGCTCGCTCGCTCGCTCGCTCGCTCGGGCGGCCCGCGCCGGGCAGCGACGGGGCGGCACGGTCCCGCACGGCACCGCGGCTCCGCTCGGGCGGGCGCTCGCCGGGCGCGGCCGGCCGGCCACGGGGACAGCCCCGCGGGGTGGAGGGAGCCCCGCTCCCCGGCTGCTCGACGCGCCCCAGGATCGGGCTTGGCCCCCAAAGCGCAGCGCACAAATCCACGTGAGTGTTTCCAAATTGAATTACAGAAGGAAAACTTGGGGGGGGGGAGGAGGACTAATGAATTGAAGTCCTAATAATGAAAGAGCGGGCGAGATCAGGTGGCAGCATTTGGAACCCCTGGTGTCGGGGCGCACGTCTCTGCCTTTGCTTTCTGAGGACCCAGAGTTGTGACTTTGGTCAAAACCTCCGCCCCTAAGGTTGAGGCTGCAGGCGCGGGACAGGACGGGCCCCGCAACACCTCTTAACAGCCCGCTGTCACCAAGAGGTCATCATAACTCCTGCTCATATTTAGATTTATAGAGACATATATAGCGAGGTCACAGAAGTCAACCTTTATAAAGTCATGTGTAAAGACTTAATTTTGAAGCGAGAGCTAGTGGCTGCCACTGTGAGATCTAGTCTGAGCTTGTTTTGTGCCAAGTAGGAATAATCCCGGTATTGGAAACTACCCTTTAGCTCCCTGACAGGTTGGGTTCCTATGTCAGGAAACCATCGTAGACAAACCTTAATACAGTTTATTTGATGGGAAGTTTTTAATTGTCAAGCATCACTGGTGATTCCCAAGGAATCTCATGGCTTTATGGTTGGATTTCCTTCTAATTTGAAGGCACAGGGTTGACATTTCGTGACCCCAAAGTGTACTGATTCCAAGAGGTCCGAGCCCTCCCTGAACAGCTTTCAAAAGCGCCTTCCCTTTTCTCTCCAGCTAGAGCCCACCCAAAGTGAATTTTAACGCGTGGCTTTGCTCAAGTTACCCACGGAAAATTTCCCTTCCTGCTGCAGACAGCATATTTGTCTTTGCTGTACCTTGTCTTAAACTTCAAGAGAAAACATAAAAGGAGTTAAAGAAATATCGCTTTACTAGTCCAGTCAATGCGTTAAGAACAAAATTTATTAATGGTGAAAATACTTAAAAGCATTTAAATTTCTATGAAAGTTACAGTAGTATACACAGCAAGCATTGGTTCATTTCAGTGATGAGTTGAGGGGGAGGGAAATCCAAGAAAATGCCAGATCCCACTTGATTGTCTTTGTTTGAAAGATGTTTGTTCCATGAGCTTAATTGAATCCTATCCATCTTTTTTATGAGTTTTTATGTTATAATTTAACTTATATTAGAATATGTACAGATTGTATTAATGACATATAATATTACTTGGTGTGTGGTTTAACATTTAAAGAGGGACCAATATCTGTGAAGGGAGAATTCATCAGCTTACTTTGGATTGGCATCTTTAACAGAACATGTTAAAGAAATAGCATAGGTACCTCCATAGAAGTGACAGGGTAACACTTTAAAGACTACGCAGCTTGGTTTGATAGAATATGTCTAAGTTTTAATTTTTCTGTGAGCATACATACATGTTTACTTCTTTTTAACATGCGATAAACTCAGGACCCACCAAAGCTGATAACCAAAATATTTTATTTTGTTCATTGGTCTTATTTTCTTCCCCTTTTGTTCCATGATGATTGCTGAAGGCTGGAGTGTAGAAATTCCATAGTACTTGTTTGTTTAACTCATCAGTGTTTTAATTAGAATACTGAATCTCAGAAAACTACATCTCCTTCCAAATTTAGGAGCATCATAGCAATAATAGCCCACCATTATGATTTCACTGGAGACAGAAGCTGCCTGCCAATAAAAGTGTAGATGAGAGGGTGTTGTCTGACTTTTGAGAAGTTTGTGCACAGTCTCCTAAAAAGAAGGCAAATCGTGCCTCGTCCTTACCATACTTCCATTGTTGAAAAATTGAGATCACAATGAATTTATTTCCAAAAGAACTAAAACCCGGTGGGGCTGTAGGCCATTGCATTTTCTCTCCTTCACGAGAGGCTGAATGTGAGTTCAGTGTTTCTTTGCCTCAGGGAAGTTTTTACTAGAATATATATATATATATATATATATATGTATATATATATATGTTTCACATTTACTTAATGTAGGAACACATGGTCTATATAGATGTCATCAAAAATGTTGATATTTGAGAGACTCACACACACATAGATATCTGTATATATTTCATTATGTATGTTAGTAGAGGAAATAAATTACATGTGTGCATGTACATATCTGTGCACATGAACATCACACAGAGAGCATGCACATGAATGAGGCATGAAGGTAGCAATGGAAGTTTTAAGATCAAGTATACTTGACATGAATGATAATGCTTCTTCTTTTATTTATTTTTATTTTAGTTTTACAATCTTACTAGAGCAGTGGTTTTCAGTGGTATCGTGATGAATTTCAGCATAAATGATGTTATTATGTTGTGTTTGTCCAATTTGGCATATTCCTGTATGTTAACTGCAGCTAGTCAAGATTCATCCAGGATAACATGAGCCGTGTTGACCCCCCCCCTCTAATCTTTGAAATTTCACAACAGAGACTCCTTGGGCTAAGAACGGAAATTGATGTGAGTGAATCCAGCTCACAGGGAGCAAAGGCAGGTCCTTCTGGGCTCTTTGGAAACCATTGACTTTTGCTACCTCTTTTTAAGACTGACAAGCATTTGAGGACATTGTTGGTCCTGCTTCTTGCTGTAGTTTTTGCTCTCATTGTGAACACGCTCCTGTCCTGGTAGAGCTCTCAGAGCTATTTCATTTCATGTATTTTATGCACTCACTGTATAGTCATTCCATTTTACTGGAAAATACATGTGATGTGAACGAACATGGCAAGTAACCCTTCCTTAAAGCATACAAGAGCAACATAAATCCATTTCACATCGTGAAAGACCTAAACATTTTGCACATGTATATTCTTGATTTGGAACTTAGGAAATGTTGAGACCAATATTAAAATTACACACATCTACACCTTCTTCAAGTTTAGATGAAGAGCCATGGAGACATGGGCTCTTAGGGCATCCCCCAACCAAACTATAGCAACAGTAAGCAAACTGTTTCAACTGTGATGCTGAGTTCACTGTCCATGATGGTGTCCTTCCTGGTGAAAATAGTTTCCTTGTATGTTTTCAAATTTAAGAAATGGCCTTATACCTCAGGGTACCTTTTCCATTTGCGGGAATTTATGCTCCTGTTCTTAGGTTTGCAGTGCCGTCACGTTGATAGCTTTTGTTCTCACCTGTTTGATGATAATGTAACAAATGTTTTAAGATGTGAGACATTTAAGGTGAAGTGCTGCATGTCACAAGTGAAATGTAACAGCCAACAAAACATGATTTGCAAATCTAAGTGGAAAAGTGGGTGTCTACCCCTGTTTGGGGGTGTCCTAGTCATTATTCCCAAGAAGAACCCAAGAGACAGTGGCAAAGAGACAACTGGCAAATGATTTCAGTTGGCATTTTCTCCTCCTCATGTGTAACTGTGATAAATAAATGGATGCCAGGGTGTCTTCAGCCAACCACCTGGTGATAAACTATTAAAAGTGCCTATAACCCCAAGTCACAGGCATGGAGCACATTGGTTGGCTCCTTGGCAGATCTGGCCCTACTTTTTTTCTCCCGTGGCCATGCCCTCTCTTTGGGGAACTCACAATTCCTGTTGACTAGAAGAATACCCTTTTCCACCACAAGCCTGACAAATCAGACATCGGAATAATTTCTGAACTGGTTTTGGTTAGGACAGGAAGCACAGGCTCCCTTCCTGTGTGTGTTTTCCTGAGAGAAAACCAGCTTCCCTCCTTCTTTGCATATTTAGCGGCCAGTTCCACCTTTCTCTGCACCCCAGTGGAGTGTGAAGGCGGTGGTGGGACCTTTGAGGACCAAGAGGAAGGAGCTGAAGCCCCAGGTACCTGCCTGTCAGGTGGCTAATCTGAGGGTACTCAGCCCAAGTGGATTTGAGTGGGAGAGGCAGCCCTTCCTTGGCCTTGGGGAGGCTCAAGTGTGTTGGTGAGTGCCACATGGCCTAGCTTCTTGCTGTGCTTGCCAGAGCTCTTTCTGTCTTCTCTGCTGGGGCTCCTGGTGGGTGGCTGTGTCCAAAGCACCTCCCTGGCACCCCTGCTCATGAGGGCGCCCTGTCTTGTGCTGATTGAGAGTATCATCAGGCCCCTCTGTGAGCTCTCCTCTCCTGTTGGCCCATGCACCACCTTTGACGGCTTGTGGCACAGGGCCACCACTTAACAAATTACTTAAAATGAGCCCTAATTAGAGCAAAAGAGCTTTCTACATATTTTCTCATTCGAGTGTGTGGTGATTCATTTTTCTTCAGCAAGCAATTCACTGCTAAGCAAATGTGACTCTTGCCGCCATTTTCACACGGAAAGTCTAAGATGATGGGTGGAGGGTTAGGCATGACAGACGGCGACGTCTTAAGAGGAACCTGACGTCGTCTGTCTTTCTTTTCTTCCCTGTCTCTCAATCTCTTCCCTTCTTTCTTTTCTATTGTGAGGGGTTTTAGCTAGACTGTTGAAACAACCAACAAGCTGAGAGTTTTTGAAAGCCTCCTCTGCATTCAAATAGATTTTTTGGTTCATTTTTGAGATTACATATTAAAGTCTACATTTTATATCATTTTCTGTTCCTTTCAAACTGTTGGGAAATGAGCAATGGCTTGTATCTTTTGCCAAAACTGCGAGGTCTGTCTGTGAATACAACTGAAAATTATGGTATCACATTTTCACTAGCAAATTTGGAGCAAATACAATTCTACAAGGTACTTCCATAAGCCTAATGGGGGAAATGTTTAATTTAGCATCTTTAGGAGACATGAAAATGAGGAATTGACCTTTTGTAAGCTTACCTCGGAGGCACTCTGACATGTGCTCCAAGGCTTTTTAATGGAAGCTAAAGAAAGCCATCGACCCCCTAGCGTGAGCCCTACTTTTAGCCTGAAAAAGTGACCTTTTCTTCCTTGTTTGTGCTGAGTTTTGTGTAGAGTAGAAAATTAAGGTGATAGTCAACGAGATTCATTGTAAAAACACCCGTTGATAAATTGTGTATCCCACTTCATTAAATGAAAACCAGCTGCTAATTAGCAGTCCTTCAAGTTAAGGAGGTTAGTTACTGTTGTAAAAATGGTTGGCAATTTTCTAGTGTTCTCACTTTACCACAACTTTGCATATGTTTGAACAAATTTAAATTTCTTTCACTTTAATCAAGAGCAAACAAGGTTTTTGTAAGAGAAATAAAAATTTGTGAGATATGAACACTAAAATATTGACACGAATCATTCCAATTTTCTGGAGGGCTACAGAAAAGTCTGACCAGACTGTTTACATGGAGCTTCCCTATGTTTGGCTCCCTGATGGATGTGAACATTTTCTGACAGATAGTAAATAAAGACAAGCTGATTTTTATAGTTGTAAAAATGAGGAAACTGTAAGGTTCTGTGAAGTTTAACTGGTGACCCCTGGGCTCCGTGTTCGCCTGAGGACTTCTAAGGCTGAAGGTGAAAAGTGCAGAGCCAATCCAAACAGGCTTATGTGTGGTGCATGGTGAGTTGGCATGGCCGTCTTGAGATGCTGGCAGGGCTGCGTCAGAGGATGCCCCTGCAGAATGCCCTATCACAGAATAAAGCCTCTAGACCTTTCTTGCTAATGACCCAATTGAAAAGCCAACACAGCAGGTCAAGTGTATTGTTTTCTGTCATTTTGAGGTTTGTTGCCCACCATGGTCATTAGATAATTAACACTCCGTTTTTAGACACAGCTTGTCTGACTTTAGCTAAGGCTCAGCTTCTGGAAGTCAAGGTGAGCAAGAGAATATTGCAGAGTGCTAAAGCTCATAAAAGAACTAAGCCATGATTTAGGGTACTTGATTTTTGAATGTATACCATACATATGGTTAGTGTAGGTGCAAAATGAGAACAAATACTGCATTTTAATAGTTTTTATGAAAATGCTATCTTATTTCAATCAATGATAGTTGATGATTTTGTGAGTGTTGAAATAGAATTAAGATTAGAATTCCATTCCCTTAGGGAAAGGGACACTTAGTCCATGCGGCCTGCCCTAACAGGCAACGACAAGCAGGACACTGTGTGCTCTGCTCTAGGGACAAAGACTAAATTCTCCTTACAGTATTTCAGTCGGGCCAAAGTGGTTTTTTTATACTGTGAAGAATAAGAGACAAATATATGTAATAATGAATCCCATAACATATTTGATCTTGAACATTTTCTTTTCTGTTTCTATGCACACTTGCAGTCTCACCAGCAGCTGGATGGTGGGAACAGTCGAATGAAAAGCAGCTTTTGAGGCACCCGGAAAGACTCTTTGCAGTGTCTTCTGTGGGCAAATCAATCTTTTTCATATTTAGTAATGTCACATCCATACATGACAGACAAAAGGAAGAGCACACCAAGAGCTCTGTAGATTGACTTTTTGGGTAAGAAGTCAAATATAGTGTTTGCCAAGTAAATTCACACAAGCCCTTTTAATTGAAGTGGAATCACCTGAAGAAACTTCAGTATCACATGTGCATTTTTAAGTTTTTAAAAATGTGTGTGTGTGTGTGTGTGTGTGTGTGTGTGTGTGTGTGTGTGTGTGTGTGGTATTTGCAGTGGGGGAGGTGTGTGGATGAATTCTAGTGCCACTGTGGAGGTCAGAGGACAGCCTTAAGGTATCTGTGTTCTACCTTCTTTGAGGCAGGGCCTCTTGCCTCTGCCTATGGCCAGATTGCAAAGGAAAGTCAGATGAGCTGGCCCAGGAGCGTTAGATTACTTTCCATTGTCATAGGCATTGTGATCACAGATGGAGGCTACACTTCATGTCTGGCTTTATGTAGATGCTGAACGCAGGCTGGCAGGCTTTGCAAGGAAGTACCTGTGACCGCTGAGCCATCACTCCAGCCCCACTAACATACTGTTATCTTAATGTTATGGGTATGCAGATTATTTTTCTACCAGATAGTTTGAATGTTCAAATCTGCACTGGATAGAATTTACTTGTATGTTAAAATAGCTTCACCACTAGTAGCCAAAATAAGATAATGTATTTACTGTGACACCATATTATCTTGCCAAGTAAAATAAAAAATCAATTAATATTGTAACTTTGTATTTATCGCTTTCTAAAAGCTGGAAATAGGAGCCCAGAATAAAAGAGTTTCTTTTTTTTTTAATAATAAACACAAACACTAAATCAGCACTTTGGGGGTGATCTGGGTGAATGAGTATTCTGAGAGCAGTTGCTGTTTTTCTAAAGATAGAGATCTCCCTTTTGTTGCACTTCTTTTATTTTCTCTACTCCTAGCCATGCATGAAGGTTTTCCAAAATCGGTAGGGAGGAAGAAGAAAATGTTTCTAAACTTAGTTGTTGTTGCTTTTTTCTGAAGTGATGAAGTGTTTAAGGAAGCTACTTCGGGAGTGGCCAGTGTTATTGGTCCCAAGCAGGAGAATCCACAGGGAAAGAAAACACGGTGGTGGTGACTGCTTGTCTCTCCGTGGTTGCCATCAGTGGTTGCTGACCTATAGTGGTGTAGTCAGGAAGCCTGTCTTCATGATGAAAATAGGGTTTACCTATGAAGGAAGAGAGCAAAGAACACAGAATGATTGCCAAGTGAGGATGCTCAGGGGACTGTTCAAGACCCATCTTGGGGCTGTTTCTGTAGCACAGAGAGGATCTGTAATTCCACAGTCTCTGTTTTCTAAACGGTCTTTCTCCCACATCTACAATCTCTTTTGTCTTTTCTTTCCCTTCCTCTTTCCCTTCTCTTCCCTTCCTCTCTTCCTTCCTTCCTCACTTTTCCTTTCCCTCTTCCTCTCTCTCCTTCCGTTGTCTCTCTCCCTTCCCTTCCCATCCTTCCCTGCCTCCCTTTCTTCTTTCCTTCCATTCTTCCTTCCTTCCTTCCTCCCTCCCTCCCTTCCTTCCTCCTTCCCTGCTTCCTTCATTCTATTTATTTATTTTGAGACAGGGTCTCATTCTGTAGCCAAGGCTGGCCTAAAACTCATATGGATCCTCCTGCCTCAGCCTGCTGAGTACTGTGATCACAGACCTGAGCTACCATGCCTGGTTCCATCATCTTTTCTTTAATTTTTTTTTATTTAGGTAGCTATTTGTGTGTGTGTGTGTGTGTGTGTGTGTATCCACAATTGTGCACATAGGGCCTCCCACACCTGTAAATGAACACCAGACACATGCCACTTTGTCCATCTGAGGATATATGGGTACTGGGGACTCAAACCCCAGCTGGCAGGCTTTCCAAGCAGGCACTTCCAACCCCTGAGCCATCCCCCAGCCCTCTATCATCTTTTCTTATAAGTTCCTCTGAAATAAGCTCTCAGTTGTGGCCCTTTATTAAGAAGGCTTTCAGACAAGCGTGGACAACTATGTTGGTTTCTTTGTTGTTTTGTGTTTTGGGCTTTTTTCTCATTTATTTGTATACTTAACTTATGGCATTTTCAAATACAATCTTTCCCCCTTCTACCCCCTCTCTGCTCTTCCCCCCAACACTTCCTTAGTTCCCTTTGACCTTTCTCCTTTTGCATATCAGTTCCTGTCCATGTGAGGGAAACTGTGAAGCCAGAGCTGCACATCTGAGTGGTTTGCCCAGGAGAAGGTTCCCAGCAGATCAGACTGCAGTTTTTTTGCAGCTGCGTTGAACATGGGGGAGGGGCAGGTGAAAACCAAATTGAATTCCTGCACTCCTTTTAAATCTTGTTTCCATTGTTATTTGCACCAGCAAAGCTCCAGAGGATAATCATGAAAATGTGTAGATTGGCAGCTAATTTTTGAAAAATGAAAAGAATCAGAAATGAAATAAGAGTGCTCAGAAGTTTTTAATGTTCTCCCAACCTGTTTTGTCAAACTGTTACACAAGCCTAGGTCTCTGACTAGATAGGAAGACTTTACATATTGCCTTGTCTTTCTCTTGGAACACTTCCTTTTTCAAGATACACTGTAATTCACAGTGATATGATAGGTTTGCAAAAATAAAACTTTCAGTGTATGGATGAAAGGGCACGTTTCTTACAGAGATAATGTGTTTTATTAAATAGGTCTGTGACCTAAGGTATTTTTAATAGATTATATGCTTGGCCCTTTTCTCCCCCACCACATGCTTATTACTTTCAAAATAAGCATTGTTGAGTATTTACAGAGATAGCCCCAAAGTACTCCTGGGGAAGCTTCACCTATCAGGGAGGAAAAATATCAGGACTGTATATTTAACTGAATAATCAGAATTTATGATGTAGAAATTCTGTGATGAAGCTTGTCATGGTTGCAGAGTATTGCAAAAGGCAAGCTTAGTTTCTGGCCAAATATAAGGTGCATCTGTTCTTAGTCTACAGATCAAGGTTTTGTGATTATTACACTGGGCTGTAAAGTCTTTAGGGGTAGGAGGTAGAGAGCAGGTGTTTTCTTCAGATGGCCACATGTTCAGATCTCAGTGAAGTCCTTAGGAATAGCAGTGGTAGAGTGTAGGAGTTGACTTCAGGTGGCCACATGCTCAGATCTCAGATTTGCTATTTATTATATATGAGACTAGAGCAGACTACTTCCCTCTTGGCCTCATCTTCTCTATAAAATGCAAATGATAATTCATGTCTCTTGGGTTTAATTGTGAGTAATACAGACTTACATTTGGCAAGTAGGTTTGGAATCCTAGTTCTTCGTTAGACTCTGAGCAAGGTTTCCCAGTAAAATGGTGACCAAGATAGAATGTTCACAGTAATGGGAGGCTTACTGGTTTACGACTGCCTAGACAGAGCTAGCTATTACCTTTACCATTCTGTTCCCTTTGCTGTCATATATAGACTTCTCAAAGATTCTTCCAAAGTATTATTGCAGAGAATTAGCTAGACAGTCTTAAAGGAGGAAGGGGCATTTTACCTTGAAAACAAACACAAAAGATGGTACAAGGCAGTGGTTTAAATCTCAGGGGCAGATTTTTAAAGCTCGTGGAAGGAAGTGTGATGTAGGTCAGTGAACAGAATATTCAACTGGCCCTCAGTCCTGCCTGCAGCAAGCTCTCTGATAGACATGCCTTTGAGCAGCTGGAAGAGAGTTGTAGTTCTTTTCATTTTGGCTTCATTAATCTAGATTCAGAATTCTGGGAAAAGTGCTGCTTTACAGTAATCTCCATGGGGAGAGCTGTTCCCTGGAGGAAGCAGAAGGAAGTTCAGAGAGTCTTCTGGGCTCTAAAGAATCTTCCTCTGGGCTACAAGTTGGAAATGGGGACACACTGAGACTAGCCTGCCTGGTCACCTGGGGGCCACAGTTACCCAGGGCTGTTGGATTCTTCTCCCGGGACCCAGTCAGTCCCTAGCCTGGCCATGGTGTCAAGAGGAAAAAGAGGGGGCAGAAAGACGGTTGTTCATTTAGTTTCAGTTCCTGTCCTCCACCTCTGGAGGCTTCCAGGGTCTGTAGAGACCTGTTTTCTGCAAAGGGTCCCAGGCCCATCTGCCAACCTGTTTCCCAGCTTCCCACCACCTCTCCTCTCATATTCTATCTCCTCATGATTTATCCAAAGAAATAAGTCCTATTTGTCTTGTTTGTCTCGGTTCAAACAGAAGGAAAGAAGCAGGGAGAGGGAGATGGGAGGGAAGTGAGAGGAAGGACTCAGGAAAAGCAAGGAGATGTGGAAGAATGGTGAGGTACAGCAGAAGCTTCACTACCTGCTGTCCTAGGGGCCAGCCTTGAGCAGCCTCTGTCACACTGGCCCGTGCTTATCTCTGCATCTGCTTCCCCTTGTGCAAGATTCAGAACTGCTTGCTCCAAAGAAACAATGAAAGCATTCAAGTTTATAAAGAGCAGCACAGGTGAGAGCTGACAGTCACATTTCCTCCTGTTCATTAGGTGAGCTCTTGCCTGAGATCGTCTGTATTTCCCATGCCATGTTGAGCATCACAATACGTTTTCATGAAATCATTATCCTTCCTGGCATCTCCCTTTCCAAGCCTAATGATTTTGACTTTTCAATTTGGTGGAAGTTTGGAAAAACATACCAATTATTTGCTTTTTTTGATTAACTCATTTTACTGAATGTGAGTTCCTTTTTAGTTTAAATTCCACTTTCTGCCCGAAAGTCTGTATTGCTTCCACGTAGAAAAAGAGGATGTCAGCACCTAGGTGGCAGGATGGTTATCAGGGACAGTTGGGGTCTTCAGGACATCGGGAATGCCCTTTATAAGCTGTGCTTTGGAAGAGAACAAATGTAATTCCTCGTTCTTCTGATATTATTTGATTATTTCTTTTTTCTTTACCTAAAGGCAGTTATGTTTATGACAGAGTGAGTGTTTTTCATCCTGACAGATTAAATTTGGAGATTGAGGAAGTTGGAGGAGCTTGTTAAGTCATCCCAATGATGTCAGATGGGTCAGGACACAGACTCACCAGGCACAGTGCAGACTGAAACTCTATCCTCAAGCTTAGACATTAAGCATTTGAAAGTGTTGGTAGTGGAAGTACTCACCAAGGAAGGGATCCTTCTGAGCCCCAGCCCCCAAGGAACTGCCCTGGTCACACGTGCAGTGAGGGGGGTTGAAAATGCACCTGAAGTCCAAGCTTGGGAGATTGGTCACTAGAGTCCATGAGAGGGCCTGGCAGTACTGAGTGGCCCAACCCAGCAGGCCATTTGCTTAGAGGTAGAGAGCCTAGGCTCCTGAAATGCACTGCTGTCTCCAAGGTGTTCATACTAGACTTGCTCCAGGATGCTCTCTGTGGCTCACCTGCTCCTTTCCACCAGGTCATTTCAACAGACACCAACATTGTCTTTGTGAGATAGTTGCCTGGAGTAGGGTATGCCCTGATTTACCTAGCGTGTTTACCATGAAGTGTATCCATTAAAACAATGGACAGTGCTTTAAAATAGTGAAGGTGAGAGCCGTGGTGGGGGAGACGATCCAGAGGCATGGCACCCCTCAGTAACAACACACTTGGGCCAGGAGAACCAGGCTGAGTACTAGGCTATCCATGGTCCCCTGCTACAAGGACTGATCCAGACAACCCACAGAGGAGGATATCCAGCTGATTGGGGATGGGGAGGGGGACATTGGGGAATTGGGGATAACAACTCATTGTTGACCCACTAAATAATGTAACTCATTATAGACAGTAAAAAATAAATTAAAAATAAATAGTGAAGGTGTTGGGTGTGGTGGTGCACACCTTTAATTCCAGCACTGTGGAGGCAGTGATAGCTGGGTCACCCTGAGTTTGAAGTCACCCTGAGACGTCAGTGAATTCCAGGTCAGCCTGGGCTAGAGTGAGACCCTACATTGAAAAACCAATAATAATAATAATAATAAATAATAATAATAATAAAGATGATAATGATGCATGTTAAATAAAATAGGTATTAAAAGCAAACATTTTGAACAGGACATTTGGAAATTTATATTTAGTGTTTTATTTGTGAAAAGCATAGAAACAAATAAAAAATTAAAAATTAAAGTATTAGTTTTAAGTGGTAGAACTTATATTTTCTTACCTTTTGAAAAACTTGTGAAAACTGTCATTCATGTAGCAAAGGGTTCAAAGTCCATGCCACAAAAAAAAAAAAATTTGTTTTGGAGTCATTACTGTGACAGGGCTTGAGTTCTGCTCCTTCACCCTCCAACATGGGCATATGACCAGTCACAACAAGCACTAAACTCACCTCCAGAAAACTGTAGAACTAAGGTCTAGCTCTCACCTGAGTACTGTCCAACCAGAGGCCAACCAGGTTTCTTGTGAGTCGTGCTTCTCTGTATTATTGTTTCAGCAGTTTTTACTCAGCATTTTGCCTTTTCACACTAAAAGGGTGTGGGACTCTGGACACCCGATTTCTGGCCACTTTTACATAGGTTCTGTGCTCACCTGGGGCACTGGGACTTCACTGGGCCTGAATCACATACGAGCCCTGGGCCCTTGGCCCTCCTGTGACTCTGGCTGTTCTCGTAAGCTTCCCACCAACTTTGGGAATTCATACAACCCAGACCTGTGAAGTAATTTTCAAAAGTAGAAAAAAAACCCTCTCCATCCTATTTATGTCTTCTTTATAACTAGTACTACTATTCTTAAAGTTGAAATGACATATTTCGTCCATAATATATTAAAAATAAAAGGTATAAAATTATATAAATGTCGTATATAACTAGACATGATATAAGTATACTCATATAACCATATATAATATATATACATATCATTATATTACATATGCTATAATTATATACACCAGATATCTTATATACAGTTCTATCCTATATGTAACTATGCACACATAGCACTCTTGCCCACAAAATTCCCTTCCACCACATTGGATAAGGTGAAGGCACTGAAACGCCCATCATTTTTCCAGATATCTGCTGAAAATAGGCTTCAGCTAATATCCAGACATCTGAATCACAGAGACAGGAGTAGCTAAGAGAAGAAAAAGGGATCTGGTTGAGAGCCAATAAATAGCTTGAGCTTGCTAGCCCCGAGGGCCTCTTCTGAAGGCTATTGAACAGAAAGCATAATGAGCAAATGTCATTAAGGTCACCAGAAAATTATGCTCATTTCAGATTTCTTATCCACAGAGAACTACCAGATGTCTCATATTATGGGCACCTGAGAGCTCTGAGTTGTGGCTCAGGTGACTAAATCCAAAACAGAGCATTGCCTTTCTTTCTCCAATAAGCCTCTTGGTCCCTCCCTGTGTTTGTGGTGGCCTGCTGTACAAGAGCACTTGCTGTGGCCGCTCAAGGGCAGCCTCTTGCAGATTCGAACCAACCTGAGAAGCCAGCAGTCAACCAACAAGACAGGAGGTGTGGGCCATCTCCTGGCTTGTTTTGCTACTGTGGTCAACATGACTTCTCCCTCTGTGAGGTTGCTGGTGGAGTGCTAAGCCAGCGCTGAGCAGGAGAGGGACAGGCAGAAGTGCTGTAGCGCCCATCTTCCAGGCTGGAGGTGTATTCATTATTGATGGAGGTGGTGCGTTGCTGCTCAGATATGCAGCCCTGCCTGGGTAAATGAGACATTCTTCAGCAAATTGCTTCGTTTTTTGATTGCTGATTGTACGCGTGTCACCAAGCTGACTCAAGGTTCATCGATGCATGCTCAGTAAATTAGAAAGAACATAACTATGGATCAGCCAAGAGAATGAATTCTGTGCCTACAATGACCCAGGGCCATTTAATTTTCTGCTTAATTTTGTTGCAGTCAGTTTGCATTTTGGGTTATTATGCGGTAGGAAATTAACAATAAATAACAAATTTGGTCCTCCTGTGCTTGTAATGATATTTTTATAAATCTTTGTAATGCTGTTTTTAAAAGGATCAAGGTCTGTGCCAGTCTGATACTCCAGCAAGTATATGAGGAGGAAAATGCATTATTCTTGCTAGATAACCTTATTTTT
Source organism: Zapus hudsonius (assembly GCA_004024765.1). Classification (NCBI taxonomy): domain Eukaryota; kingdom Metazoa; phylum Chordata; class Mammalia; order Rodentia; family Dipodidae; genus Zapus; species Zapus hudsonius. The sequence goes on from PVHP010000583.1 coordinate 39,887, forward strand.
AAATAGCATAGGGTCTCTCTCTCCCTCTCTCTTATATGTGTGTGTTTGTGTGTGCATGTGTGTGTTTATGTGTATACACTCATATACTTAGGTTAGCTTTAAACTAAAGTCCCTTCCTTTCTTTCTCAGGCAACCTGAGGACAATGGATGCTGATGAGAGTCAAGACATGTCCCAAGTTTCAGGTGAGACCTTGTGGGACACCTGTGTCAGTCACAGTGCTGTGCTCAGGGTGGGCCAGAGAGGCTGCTCTGCAAAAGAAAAGACCCAGGTGGAATTTGTGTCAATATTTGCTTCAACTTTTACAAATCATCCCCATTTGAGAACTGGAATAGAAAAACCTCTAAGATGAAATTATTTTCAGTTTTACATCTGACAACAATTTGAAAATGATCAAATATACATTCTGCATTGGGGAAACAATGGCAGTCTTGTCTACTCCAGAGCCCAAACCAAACACCTGCCCAAGGTGATATTTAAAAAATGAGAAGATGAGACAAGTAAGGGAGGCAAAGAAGCACGTGGAGTCTATTGGCCAGTTCATTCTTAGTGTTTACTCCATGTGGAGACAGCAGGGCTGAGCCAGGAAGCATTGCTACTGACCATCCAGGGATGGTCACAGGCTGTCTGAGAGGCAGCACCAGGGACAAGCCATCTGCCAGACCAGCAGGATTACACTCTTCCCATATGCATGAGGTTTGAGGTCCATTTCTGCCTGGCCCTGTTTCTGGAAGTACTGGGAAGCAGCAGTGGCTTCCTGGACTTAGAGGTTTTCAGTATTTGTGTTTCCGAGCGGGGATCCCAGATACCTGGCTTCCACGTGCCACCTGTGTGTTGGCTCTGCTCCCCCGCGGGGTTTGACAATGTGGACAATGTGGTGGTTACCTAGTCACTGGAGAATGTTCACATCCAAGTTTTATCTGACTGGAGATAGATTTCCAGCAAGTCTTAAATGTCTTCTTCCTCCAGCCTGTGAGCGCTTCCTTTTCTTTGTAAGCTTTCTGATTTAAACTTCCTGGGATGAAAAGAGTAAGTGAAAGGCTGCTTTGGCAAGGTGACGTATAGACACTTCCCAATAGTTAGGAGAAATGAAAAGTGGTCTGTAAGTCCGGTCTTATCCTCTGCAGAACAAGTAGCTTGTGTTCTACAACCTGACAGCTTCAGTTGAAGGAGTTTCTCTTAGAAAGAACTCACATGTGCACAGAGCATTTCCCATGCCCCCAGCAGCCTTGTTATTAGTACATCAAAACTACGATGTGCCCTTATACGTGTACAGAGAGCTCTTCAAAGCAAGGACAATATGACTATACAAATGTGGAAGAATGTCCTAACGTATGTGAAAGTGGAAAAGCATGCCAAGTGTGATTCCATATGTACAAAGAAAATCAATTATACACAGGTGCACACACACATTTTTATATGGTTGTGTGTATATTTAGGACAATTCTGGAGTGTCTTTACTAACCTGGACTCCCTCCTAGAAGACTGATGGTGGAAGGAAGGGGGTGAGTGAGAGGAAGATATAATGCATTACATTTTACTTTTCAGAGTTACTTGAATTTATTTTCCAGTGTTTATTTTTCTTAAGCAGAGTAAAACAAACTAATAAAAAAAACTAGTTAAGTGGAAAGAAGTTGTTTAGTTTGTTGTAGCTTCACATCTGGTTTCCCTCTACTCTCTCCAAAGCCCTCAAAAACAAGGTCTGGTAGATACAGTAAGATGACGGTCATGGGCTCTGCTCATGGAAGAAGATGTAGCCCACTATGTCCATCTCTTCTGGCCTGGGTGATTTGAGTATAAAAACATCTGGGATGTTAAAAAGCTCTTAAAGCAAGAAGTGCCCCTTTCGTTGTTTTCCTTCTGCCTTCTATCTTGGAGAGCCTCAAGTTGGTATTTTGCATAGTGCATTCAACAGAAATGAGATGCCCTTGGTCCACATGGGGCCCCTGGTGTCCTAATGTCAAAATAATAGGCAAGAGCTAGAATCAACCAAAGTGTCCATCGGTGAATGAACATATTTTTCAAATGTGGGCTGTAGGTGGTAATCTGGTTGTTACCCAGCTTGCTGCTCTTCTGCAATGTACTGAATAAACTATTCTTCACAAGCAGAAAGAATGAAAGGGAGGGAAGAAGGGAAAAGAAAGAAGGTAAGTGTATAGACCAGAATACTATTTAGCCATTTGGGACAGCATGGCTGGACTGGAGGGACATCATGTTAAATGAAGCATCAAAATAGTGCAGCCTGTTCTTATACTTGGAAATTACAGTACTGATCTTGTACAGTAGAGTGGAGAGTAGAATGGCTGCTACCAGAGGCTGAGGAATCTAGGACGAAGGGCAGAAATACAGAGGTTGGTCAATCAGTCCATAGCTATAGTTAGGTAGGGTTGAGCTCTGGTGTTCTGTTGCACAGTAGGGTGGCTGTAGTGTTGGTAATTTATCACAGACCTCAGAATAGCTAGAAAAGAGGTTTTCAATTTACTCACCATAAAGAAAAGCCAGAGGTGAGGGATCTTCCAGTCACAATAGAAATATGCCTGCTATATGTTCTGTGGATGAGTTGAAATAGCAAGTCCTATACTGTACCACATAAACACAGATGATTATTATGATAGTAAAAATTTTTAAATCATAAATATATGCATACCTGAGTCCTTTAACTTAGAAAACCATCTCTAAAATGGTTCTTACAATGACAGTCAATACTCTTATTGCTCATCTTCTACCAGAGCTAACAAAAGCCTCATTTTCTGGAAGTACTTTTTTGCCCTTAACATTGTGGTAAATAGTACGTTGTGGGCTGTCTTTAAAGAGAGGACAACTTGGGCACAAGAATGGGGAAAAGGGAGGCGTCTGACTCAATGCTTGGAGAAAAGACCTCCCATTTCATTTTTTAAAAATCTGACCTGAAATTTCCTTTGCATGCCCACAGCAAAGGAATCACCTGTCATTTCTGCAACCCCAAAGGAACTGTTGAGTTCTGTTAAACCTTGATCATTCTTAACAGCAATTAGAGCAATGAAAAGAGTGTCAGTTTTAGGAATAGGAAAGCTTCTTTTTCTTTAAATTTGATGCTTTTCCAATTCAATCCAATATTGTTTTTTCACTTCTAGTACTAGGCAGAATGGGAGCTTGCTACCTGGTAAGGATATACATTTGACTAGTTAGTAGTTGACATTTTTTGAGTTACCGGATCATCCACTTTTCATCAGATGTTCAAATATTAGTAGTTTCATAGGATTTTCCCCTGACATGAAATTCTTGGATAACAGAGGATACTCAAGCCTGGGTTGCTTCTTCTCTGGGGTTTGTCCTAAATGTGGCTGTATTCCAGTTGATGTTATCTGTGGGTGATTGACATTCTAAATGTGGATAGTGTCTTGCAGAGAATGTTTATGGACTTGAACCCACAGTTGGAAAAAGTTTTCTGATAAATTTGGAGGAAATGGTCTAAAGCAAGTTGCTTATTCTTTTGGGGCACACCTCACTAACTTTTTAGCTACAACTATTTTTTTCTCTTGTTCTTCAATAATCTTTCCAAAATACTCACTATACACATGCATTCAGTTTGGGTTTAGCTCTGAAGAAAGAGTCTGTGGGAGAGGTGGGGTGTAGGAATTGAGAGAATATCTCATTGTCCATTGCTGGCTGAGTTCTGTGGCTGGAGCCAGCTCTCGTGCCTCTTGGATTTGGGTGAGTCTTCTAGAGCAGCTGAGATGTGGGCCAGTGCATCTTTCAGGTTCTTCTGGCTCCAGTAGCCTGAACTTTTTATTGGATATTGTCTTAATGCTATTTGTAATGTGTTTGTTGGAACGTGATCACAAGATATACATATACACAATATGCTTAGGAAAAAGAGCCTCATATATATTAAATAGCAATGGAAGTATTTTACCTAGTTAATCATAGTACATCACATTGACTGAGCACTTAGTATTAACCAAACACTGCACTAAGCATTTTTTTTTTCATTTTCACTTTTCAAATACCCACCAAACATGATACAGTTACCTCCAAATTGTAGGGAGCTGAGTCACAGAGAATCTTAGAAACTGATCTGGAGTCCCTGTAAGAAGCAGAGTTGGCTGTAGATTATAAGCCATTGCAAAGCTAGGGTCCAAGTTCTGATCTTCTTTAGAGTGCTGGTTTGGGGGCCAATGTTCTATTCACCCCAAGAATTGTGCTCCCTTAAGTGACTATGCATACTAAAAGCTCGTGGGCTGGAGAGAGGGCTCAGCATTTAAAGGTACTTGCTTTCAAAGTTCAATTTCCCTAGCACACACGGAAAGCCAGATTCACGAAGTGGTATGTGCATCTGAAGTTTATTTGTACTGGCAAGAGGCCCTGGTGTCCTCTCCCTCTCTCTTTCCCCTCTCTTTCTTTCTGTCATAAGGAAAGAAGAAAGAAGGAAAGAAAGACAAGGAAGGAAGGAAGGAAGGAAGGAAGGAAGGAAGGAAGGAGGGAGGGAGGAAGGGAGGGAGGGAGGGAGGGAGAGAGGGAAGGATGAAAGAAAGGAAGAAAAGAAGGAAGGAAGGTTTTTTTTTTTAAAACCTCATGCATTTGAGAGAAGGGAATCCCAGAATGTCACTGGGTAAATTGTAATCTACTTGAGAAATAATTTGCTTGCACTTGAAAATGACCCAAATTCCCTATTTTGCCAACAGAAATTTCTCACACACAGTGTTTTACCTGAAACATAGGCAATAGGTAAATTAAGTGTAAATTGGTCTACAATTTAGCCAGAAGTTTCGTTTTTTTAGGTTTCTGTTGTACACCACAGGTTGTCAAGTCACACACGCTATAAGCTTATTTAACAGATTAGAGTTAACTCATTCTTTTTATCTTCACCACAACTATCTAAATGAAGCCGAAAGCCTAGGTTCTAGCCTCCTTTACATGTGAGAAAAGCGTTCTAAAGTTGTCTCCCATCTTTTGTTCCTCTCAGCTCTACAGTTGGTCAAAGCAGAGCTATAACCAGATCAACTACTGAGTTCATTTGGGGGGGTGGTGTTTGGCTTTACTGACTCTTATCATCTTTACATGGTTTTGCATTTCAAATGGTTTATGAGGCAAATATATTGAAAGTCCACATGTACAAAATCAGAACTTGCACCCTCTTGCAAGTCCACACACACACACACAGTCCAGAAGTTTTATACAAAAAAAGGTGAATTTTCCTCAGAGAGCTCTTTCAGCAGTAAAATGACACAAGGGTCCTTGGACACAGAGCCTCATCTGATTAATTAACATCTCTACAACACAACTCACGGTAGGGGGCTTTTAGGCAAATCAAAGGACCTCTTAAGCAGCATCGGAGAGCTAAGGCAAAGCAAGGTTGAATTAATACCAAGCTCTTGGCAGGCATGAGAATACATCCATCTTGCTTCCTTCTGACTTGATTTTGTACTTCATGCCCCTCTACACACTGAAACTGCTCTTTTCTTCTCCCTTCTCCCTGTGTGGTTTCTCTGCTCCAAGAGTTCCTATCGATCAGTCTGACCCATGGTATTTAGAATATTGATCCCTACTGTTTTTATTACACCTTTTTCTCCCCTAGGTGTGAGATCAGGGACACTGTTGAGCTAGCCTTTTAGTAAGAGAACTTGCGCCAAATGGAATTCCCAAGCCTGCCTGTTATGAACATCACCCATAAGATATATAGTCTCTATCATTCTCTAACAGATGGATCAATGAAACTAAAACACAGGTAACTGGGCTGAGGAGATGGCTCAGCGGATTATAGGTGCTTGCTTGCAAAGCCTGCCAGCCCAGGTTTGATTCCCCAGTATCCACATAAAACCAAATGCACGAAGTAGTAGGTACATGCATCTGGAGTTAGTTTGCGGTGACAAAAGGCCCTGATGTGTGCTTGTGCTCTCTCTCTCTCTCTCTCTCTCTCTCTCTCTCTCTCTCTCTCTCTCTCTCTCTCTCTCTGTCACACACACACACAGAGATAAATAAAAGTATTAAAAAATAAAACACGGGTAATGCAGAGATATTTGTATGCATTTAAGCATGATTTTAATGAAAAATTTAGCACGCTTTTATAGGCTAAGCCCTGATCTTTTATGAACCTCCCTCAGCTCTTGTGCCATGGCACAGAGCATCATGGGGTATGACAAAGTTATTATAGGGGTCATCAGAAGAAAATTAGTCAAAAATGTTTAAGTTCAGCAGCTGGTTAATCAGGGACACACAGGCACACCCCATGCTTTCTGTCCATGTAGAATCCTGTATTAGTTTCTTAATGGCTGAGCCTCTTGTTGCCAACCACCCCACTGTCACCTCTGTGGAGGTGCTTTACATGCTTTGTGAAGGCTGCAGCCAGGGTGTCTGATCATCCAGCTTCACTGCCCTGAAGAGCCTGCTTAGTATAGAAGATCTGTTTTATAAGAATTCCATGTAACATTGCTTTGCTATTCTTACCAAAATAACATTCTCCCTAAAGTTTTACCTCAAAGTTTGAAAACCTTTATTGTAAGCCATTTCGTATGAAATTGAGACTTGCCAACTTGTTTATGTATCTTCTGTATCCTCCTAGTCAGAGGCAAAAAATGACACCACACACCCCCAAACATCCAGCTGCAGTTGCTTTTCAGAGCTTCTGTTTAGGGCAATAAAAACAGGGCTGATTGAAGCGTCCATTCAGGGCTGGAGAATAGCATGAGTACTTTCAATCAATCTCTCTGGCCTGTGGTGTTTTTCCTTGGGAAATTCTTATGATCTGGCCCCATCTTTAAGTATTCATCTTGTTTTGTCTATCCAAATATATCCAATAATGCTCTTTCTGAAAATATGCCAATTGTGCTAATTACAGCAAAGCTGGAATATTAAATCATGATGTCTTGTTTCCTAAAGATTGCAGCACTGGTCCCCAGAGCATATCCTTGGTGCCTGCACAGGTTAGATTCTATTTAAGAGATTCCAGTAAAGCTTGTTCCATATACTGGAGATGATCTGACTGGTCTCACCAGTCCTCTACAATGGTCTTCTGGCAGGAAGTTGATTCAAACTTCAGCCCATACTCCATTATGTTTTCAGGCCATTTTACAATCTGACTTTTTATTTACACATTCTCTCCAAAGTTGGTCTCTGTGGGGAGGTCATTTTTGCCTGTTAGGCCAAGCTGCCAGTTCAGCAGGAACACAGTCTAAGATATTGCTGTTCTGTTGGCCCACCTTTAGGGTCTTGGTCAAACTATCTTCTACAAGCAGATATGGTGGCTTGGTTTGCACACACTTGGGACTTCACTAGCTGTGTGTCCCCTGTGGTTTATGTCTGCTAACTTTACCTCTGGAAAAGGAACAGCGGAACTTCAGCTTCCATGTGTAAGAAGCATTTTCTACTAGTTATGGCTTCCTAACATTGGTTCCTTGGACTGGGAGAGAGTTCCCCATTCCTAGAACTGCTAGCCAAACTTAATTTTAATCCTGTCAAAATAATGATGGCACTCTCAAGAACACTGTTTTGTTCAGCAAGTCCTACTTTGTGAAGTGTAACCATTCTTCGCATAGACTGTATTTTATTCCTGTTTTAAAGAAAAGTTCTGCTAACGCTTTCTTGGCGTGTGGTGGGTGGGGTTCAGCAGTAGGGCATAGGGTTCATTCCATCCCTCCCCAATCAATTGAACAGCTAAGTCTTTAGCTCTTAAAAGTGAACAGCATGTGGAGCTAAGAGCACAACATCCAACGGTGGCCTGGAAAACACATGTGAGGTGGAAGCACCTTATGGGGAAAAACTTTTTCAAAACGTGGGAAGAGCCTCAGAAATTTAGATGCAAAGTGGGGTGTGGTGGCACAAGCCTTTAATCCCAGCACTTGGAAGGCAGAGGTAGGAGGATTGCCATGAGTTCAAGGCCATCCTGAGAATACAGTGAGTCAGACTGGGCTAAAGACGTATCTTGAAAAACCAAACACACAAAAAAGTAGATGCCATTTGACCCAGCCATAAAATTTCTAGAGATTTATATTATGATGATCTTTATAGATATATCCAAAAATTGGCTAGTAGAATGTTCATCACAGTAGTGTTTAATGGATAAAGAAGGAAAAATGCACAGGTTCAAAAGTAGAAAAAGATGAAATAAATTGAGCTCTGGCCACACACATGCACATGTTCCTATGCATATGTGTGTCTTCATGCATACAAAATGCATAACATGCATACAATAGTAGCTAAATAAATAAAATGTAAATATAGTGGTTAGCACATATATGTATGCATACAACTTTTTATTGACATGTATATGATATATATATATATATATGCACAGACATACATACACAATATGCCATGATCGCAGTCATGCCTCCCAGCACCCTCTGTGGTCCCTCCTCTCCTGTCTCCCCTCCACTGATTCCCTTCTTTCCATCTAGTCCCTGTTCTATTTGGAGGCCGATATTTTTCCTCTTCCTGTTATACATGTCTTGTGTAGGGTAGTATCAGCCACTGTGAGGCCAGGAATACCATGGCTATTTGGTGTCTGGAAGATAGCATTGTAAGCAGTTCTCTCCTTAATTTGGCTCTTACATTCTTTCCACCACCTCTTTGACAATAGCCCCTGAGCTTTGGAAGGTGTGATACAGATGTCTTATTCTACAGCATCAAAATATATTAATGAGAACATCTAAAGATAGCTTGTTCTGAAAAATAAAGCCTCAAACCACACATGATCTGGGATATATAAGTATACAGTAGTTTTAGTACTAGGAATCTCTGGGGTTATGGGTGTTTTCTTTCTTTTTTTTTGTTTTGTTTTTCATATCTTTTTGTTTTCTGTTGTTTGTTTTGTGTTCATTTATGGGAGGGGGCAGTGATACATTTTTTTCTAGAAAGAAAAATATATGCTACTTCTAACAGGAGCATTAATTCAATTCAAGTAGCTCCCTCACACCGCCCTTTCATGACACCACAGGGAAGCCCAGGCACCAGGGCTTCCTCCACCTCCCCCCAAAGGTGATGACAACTGCCAGAAACTCAAGCCCAATTTATCTTCCCAGGGAAGGAGAGCCCCCCTGTCAGTGACACTCCAGATGATGGTGATGAACCCATGCCTGTCCCTGAAGATCTTTCCACCACCTCTGGGGCCCAGCAGAACTCCAAGAGTGAGCGAGGTGTGGGTAAGTGGGCATCCTGGTATCCTTCCTGCTGAAACCTCTTGTCTCCCAAAGTCCTTCCAAGATAGGGATTAAGAAATGTGAGTCAGTTATTCATTCTGTGCATCGTTATTCCTTGATAGTCACAATGAAACACGCTACCTAGATGGCAGTTTGGGGTCTCTTGGTGGGAAGGATCAAGAGCATACGGACACAGGTCAGGAAGGCGGTGGGGTTGAGTGAGGGTTACCATGCCATGGGGTGTGTGGACACTGCTCCCCAGGGCCCTTGCAGGAGTGTGAAATCTAGGGATTTCACCAGATAGCATTAAGGCAACAAGGCTGTTTTTCTAGAGTTTTGAGTTATAAGAGCCTCATATTTATTTTCAGGCTGTAATTTTAGTATTTAAATAATTAGAAATAAAAAGTGATAAGAGTTTTTAAATATTAAAGAGAAAATCGAGATGACCCAATTTAGCAAATATTTACTACTTTTTTCCATAAAGAGATGAGAAGAGCCATTCAGAATCCTCTCACTGGTTAACTTATACATGCTACCCTTTATGTTTACAGAATGTGAAAGGCCCTTTTTTTTTATAAGAAGACAGGCTGAGAGAAATGCAGTCAACTACCAGTGTCCGATACTAATCACAATTAAAGTCAATTTTGGACTCAAAGACTGGTTTTGCTTTCAATGTGCCATGTTTTCATGAGCAGATGAGTCGCCAGTTTCTTGGAATGTCTACTTTACTTTCTGTAAAAAGATAAAGCTGTGATATGAGAGCATTTGTTTACACACACACACACACACACACACACACACACACACACACACACACACACACAAAGTATCATGAGGGCTGCTTTGGTATGAAGTGAGGGTTGGATCAGTGTTGGTCAGCCAAAAGACCTGAAGCCAGTCCTCCTGTAGAACACCCGCATACAATCTCTAGGCAACAGATCACATGTCTTTGGAACAAGTTGACCTTGATTCTATTTTTTAAATCATTTTTCATTTAGCCAATTAATGGCATAAGCAAGGACAATGGCTAAAGCTATTTGTTATAAATGACTCCAGAGAACGTGTACAGTTAGGAGTTATTTTTCTTTATTAAGAAATGGCTATTCTGAGTGGTAAGGTAGGTGGGATTATTCCCTCTCTCCTATAACAGTTCCTTACCTATTGCAGGGTTTCCAAAAATTGGGAGTAATAATTAATGTGTTTATTTTGGTGTTGTTTTCTGTCTATTGCAAGTGATCCTGGTATTGCTACATGCTGTACTGCTAATATTGGTTCCTTCTTAAGCACATTCAAATAAATGAAAAGGTCAGTTTAAATGAGCACATTACATCAGTGGCAGTTCATAAGTAGGGGTCCCTCATTGCATGTAATGCAGTAGGCAGATGATCCTAAGTACCACAGATCTCAGGGAGGCAGAAGAAATCAACTGTTGACCACAGAGCCCACAGTCTCCAGGTCTTCATGGAATTTAGGTGGATTTACCCTGAAATCCCACAGCTGCTGTGGAGCCTCCAGGAGGACCTCCTGGCTTAGGCATGCTTTAGGGAATTGAAAGCCAGGCCAGTTCCTGGAGAGTAGGAAAGACATACACTTCACTTGGTATTGTTAAATAGGCCCTTGTCATTAGTGCCAGGAAAATCAGCTAGGCACCTGGCCCCTTTGACTTGCACATGGGCACTTGCCCTGGGAAGGATCAGGCTCAGCTGGCACTGATGGCTCCCCAGACTGGCCCCTGTATCCAGAATGGGGCACTCAGTCCCAGGTGCTCCCACTGTGCATGTTTCCTCAGGGTCAGGGTTCTCATGGGCAACTGGAAGCCAAAGAAGTGATTGCTCACAGCCAGGAAAGTCAAGAACAGAAGACCAGAGGACAAAGCAGGTGTGAAAAAGAGCAGAAGGAAGCACCCAGAGAAGCAGATCCCAGAACAGCAGGCCACATGGCCGCCACAGTACAGACTGTACCTGGGTGATTCCTGAAGGAAATCTACCTGCTTCCACATGCTGGGACAGGCTGTGTTGGCTTTTTGAAGCATAGATAGCATTAAGTTGATAAAGTTCTAGAAAACACTGAGAAACACCATTTAAAAAGTAAGAGAAAGCCAGGCTTGGCGGCACATACCTTTAATCCCAGCATTTAGAAGGATCACTGAGTTGCAGGTCAGCCTAGGCTACAGGGTGAGCTCCAGGCCAGACTGGGATAGAGTGAAACCCTGCCTCAAAAATAAAATAAAATTTTAAAAAATTTAGAAAGACTCACAGGTGAAAGGAATAATTCTATGCCTGGTCTTATCAAACTGCCTCTGGGAACAACTCACGAAAATGAAGGAAGTTGGAGAGGACTGGGACCCTGGTGGAGGAGATTGTAGAGCAAGCAGGAACAAGCCCAGCGTGGTCTCAGAAGGGTAGAGGGCCAATCTCAAAGGGGGGACAGCTCACAGAACCCTTCTCTTGGCTGTGAGCCCGAGAAGTTAAACTGGCCCTTCACATTGACTGCTTGGGCCAGAGCTTGATTCTTAGCAAAGTTGAAAAAGAGAGAGAAGGAAAAATCCAGATATTCCCTTTCTTTGGAATCTTAAAATGAAACAAAACAGATAAAGTAAGTTAAAAAATTTTTAAATTTATTCAGTTGAAATGAAAAGAAATTCCTGACTCATCCATGAGTGCAGGCCTATGGTTGAAATTGTAAAAAGACTCACATTAAAACACACACACACACACACACACACACACACACACACACACACACCTTCCTGGCTGGAGAGGTAGCTCAGCCGTTAAGGTGCTTGCCTGCAAAGTCTAACGACCAAGGTTCGATTTTTCAGTACCCACATAAAGCCAGATGCACAAAGTGACACATACATCTGGAGTTCATTTTCAGTGGTTATAGCCCTAGTGCACCCATTCTCACTGTGTGTGTCTCTTCCTTTAATCCCAGCACTCAGGAGTCAGAGGTAGGAGGATGTCTGTGAATTCCAGGCCAGCCTGAGAATACACAGTGAATTCCAGGGCAGCATGGGCTGGAGCGAGACCTTACCTTGGGGGGTTTGTGGGGGACAGAGACAGCCTTTAATTGTATGTACTCGGTTTTCATGATACTGTATTTTAACTTATTGTTCTGTTGCCAAATGCCTCCCATTTCAGTGATTGAAAAAACTATTTAATGGAAAAAAGTGGATTCACTGTGATATTTTCTTTCATACACCTTTCTTAGCAGTTTGTACATACTTGCTCCTCCCCACCCTCCTTCCTGCTCTCTGCGGTCAGAGTTAGGCAGGGGCCAGGGTGGACCTCAGGACAGATGATGGCTGTGAGACTTCTCTTGGGCCCGTGAGAGGGAAGAGGGGACTTTTTCAGGATGAGAAGAAAGAGCAGGTCTGACTGGAGAGTGGGCCGTGGGTTAGAGTACGGATGTGAGTCTGCTTATCTAATCAGAAGCTAGAGGAAGTTGTTTTTATCTGTGCAATGCATCTCTTCTAAAGAGATAAACCCCACTTGGGCTTGGGAGAAGCATTATCTCTCAGCATCAGAGCAGGAGCTGCAGCAAGCTTCAAGAAGGCTTCATGGCTGCTCACTGAGGATGACTAGCAGCATATTGTTTGATTCTCTTGCACATGCTTCTGTACTTTCTTGCTTTTTTTGAGTCAAATAATTGTGCTGCGGTTTCAACAAGGGCAGATGTTAAAAATTCTGTGTTATTCATCGTGCAGTTAACTGTCTCTCTCTCTCTCTTTTTTTTTGAAATGCCTTGTAAAGTTGGCACATAATGACCCATGGACATATCCCAGCTAGTTGGGAATTATCCCTTTTCCATGATTTCATGAATCGTGAGATAGCAGCATTAGTTATTTTCCTCGCTCTCAGCCTATGTATGAGCAGGCCAAGGGATTGATCTGTGGCATATGCCATGTTCCCACTACAGGGTAAGTTGTAATTTCAAACTTCCCACTTTCTTTTTCCTCTTTTATGACCTTAATTTGTAAACCAGAACAAAAGTTTGGGAATGATAGTGATCTTCACAGAGATTCCTGGCAATTTGGGTACACTAGAGATACCACCTGGGGCTGTGTATGGGTTCAGACAGGAAACCAGGCAGCAGAGGTCTAAGGACATTCCCTGGAAGACACTGAAACTGTCACGTGTATGTTCATGTATTTGTGCACCCTTGTTTCTGTGTGCATGTGGTATATGTGCTGTGTGTATGTGTATGATAGATGTGTACGTATGTGTAATGGACGGATGTGTGTGTACACATTCGTACACGTGGTATGTGTGTATGAATATGTGGAGCGTTTGTCCATGCATGTGTGTGATGTGTATGGTATATGTATATAGACACATGAGGAGTGTGTAAACTATATGTATATGTATATGTACTGTGTGGTATATGTGCAGTGTGTATAAGCATGTTATGTGTACGGTATAGATATTTGGTGTATGATATGTATACATGCACTGTACATGTGGTATGTGTATGTGGTATATGTGGTATGTGTGTATATTTGTGTGATGTATATGTATGTGAATGTTGTATATGATATATGTACATATGTGTGTCTGACATGGTATGTGATATGCATATCTTTGTAGCATGCTGTGATATCTATGGGCAGTGTGTAGTATGTATGTGGTATGTATTTGTGATGTATGTAATGTGTATGTATAATTTTGTGATGTGTTTGTGAGTGATGTGTGTGGTATGTATATATGGTTTGTATGTGCTCTGGTGTGTGTGTTATATGTATAGTGCACATGCTTGTGGCTTGTGTGTGATGGGTGTAGTATTTGTGTGTATTCTGTGATGAGTGGTGTGTGTGTGGTACAGTAGAGCACATCTCTCCTCTTAGAGCACAGCTCTGAGCTAGCAGCTTACAGGTATTTGGAGCCCCTGGTTTGGTGTGTCCTAGCTCGTTGGACTGCAATTACTGTGTTATCTCTGTACTTGAGATTGAGGGACTCACCTCGCCCATGACCATGACACATGAAGGGTGAACACTAGTGTGAGCACAACCCAGCATTCATGCTGGTCGTCTCTGCTCACATCATTATGGTCTTTATGTTTAGTTGATGTCAGACATTTCACAAGTCATCTGGATTGAGTGGACCTTTTCTTGAGATTCCTGCTAGTTGATGACTTGGTGTAGAAGTCCAGATTCTGAGCTTACCATGAATCCTGACACCTCTGTGTTCTAACACAGAGGGCAGCACAAGGTCTGTGGAAGGGTCCTGCTACCTTCTTGTTTGGGCCAGCAAGTGAAACTTCTGAGAGCAAGGGGCCCAGCCTGCCTGGCCCTAGGGAGCACCCAGGATGGAAAGTGTGTTAATGATAGAGGGCTGAGGGAGACCACAGGCTCACACTTGTGCTGGTCTCTTTCTGAACTTTGTACAAAGGCCATTCTGTCCCTGTTTCCTTATATTTGGAAGCCCTGAAATTTCTTAAGTTTTTGACCCAAAACAGAACTACATGGGTATAAAGTACAGCCCCACCCCACTTCCCCTGCTGAATTCATTTTAGAATTTGCATAGGTATTCGTGTAACTTCCAGCTTTGTCCCAAATTTAGATGATTTTACCTTGCAGGAACAAAGCAATCCTGTCCAATCTCAGCAGGATTTCTTCAGTGAGGTGGGTGCAGCCATTGCCTTGAAGACCTTCATAGCTATAGGCTAGGGGCTGAAAGTAATGCAGAGATAAACTCACAAGAATTTAAAGTGTTTTCTTCAAGAACAAGGACAAGGAAGAGGTGTCCTAACTGAGGCTAGCAGGTATAGTGCAGAGCAAGTATCAGAGATTCACACAACATAGAGTGAATCCCATTCTGACTATAGGAAGAGTGAGGGAATGTAGGAAGGAAGACAAGAAGTGAAGGAGCAGAGGTAACAGAGAGAGGGCCTCAGTAACTTGCTCTAAGTGTGAACAAGAGTCTTGAGAGAAGAGTCCCCCATAGGTGTTGGTCTGGGCCATAGCTGCAGCAGATCTGCATGTTGGAGCTCACTCCCCTGATAGTAACAGGTGGGATACTTTCCATCCCTTTGAAAAATTATTGACCCAAGGCCACGAGGCAATATGGGAGACGAGGAGAGGGCACACAGAGGTGGTACTTGTCCAGTGCTTGATGTGAGTTCCCGGGTGAAGTGACCACACTTCCACCATGGGTATTGGGGCAACCGAGATTCTGTTAAGCAATCCAGAGACTATGAAACTGCAATAAGAAGATCCAGGGATGGTGCCTGGTTGTGACCTAGCTTTTCACATGGGTGAAAGAGGCAGAGATCACTGCAGCTGTGGAGTGAAGTCAGCTGTGCAGAAATAGTGAAGGGAGACTTCACAGACACTTGGGGAGTCTTGGGAAACTATAGCCTTTAATGGTTTTAAAAAGAAATCAAAGGAGTCAGAGAACAAGCTATTTGGTTCAGGTGAGATTTCTAGAAAGAAATACAGCAATGGAAGACACAGAAGAGATGTAACAAAGGTGAGGGGAATCAAAGAGTAGGCAGGAGTTACCTTTCAAGAAGGGCTGGGTCAAGCGCATTTCTCAACAAGGTGCAAGCAGAAACCAAACTGGCAAAGGAAGGCTGCCCAGTAAGCTGTGGGCTGGAAGAGCAGTCTCTGTGGGGTCAAGGTGGGATGTGGGGGGGAGAGGCTGAGGGAGATGATTACCAGGCTGATCTTTTAGGAGAACAATATGTGTTTGAAGCCCCATAGTAAGGACTTAGAGGAGAAAAAGGGATTCATATCTAAGAGCTACGAGGAGTGTCAGGGTAGCCAGCGTGGTTCCCATGATACCCTGTGTCTTTCCTTTGGATCTCTCTTCAGAAAAAGCCTAATCCAAGAGAACACCTCCTAGGCCCTTCATTTTATTTCTAGCCCCCGTCATACATGAAAAAGTCAGCTCTGCTTTTCTTCCTTTGGTGCCCCCCTAAGTAGGCAATGTCCCAGAAATGTGTTAAGGAGTGAACAGAAGGAATATGGTATCACCTTTCAAGGAAAGGCGAGCAGAGGGTACAAGAGGAAATGTAAAGTTGAAAGGACTCTTAGGGCGATAGCTTCATTATTGTAGGTCACTGTCACAGCGGTACACTAGTTTGGGGGGCATAAGGTCATCCTTTATGTTCCTTCAGTGCTGGACACTCAACCACCACATCCTCAGTGGGCCCCTGCCCAGATCTCTGTGACAGCCAGATATTTCTACATACCTCCCAGGTAAAAAACTGACTTAACTGTCCATCCCTATTTCCCTCATCACCAGCAGTCTTGGGCTGATTTTGACTTTTTCGGTGGTAGTAATGTTCCAGAAATTTACATATAAGTTAACAGAATACTTGTAGAAATACTGGACCAGAAAAGGTTGAAAACGTCCAACCATTCTTCCCATTTTTTTCCTTTATGTCTCCAAAGGTCCAGGTTAACTTTGAAAGTGGTTTAATTTTATTTAAAAAAAAAACCAATATTAAGATTACCTTCATTTTAGTCTTACAACTTAAAGTTTTGGATCATCCCCTTCAGTTTACTGAGGGAAATAAAAAATTCCAAGATGTTAAGGGCTCCAGAGTAGATAGACATTTTCTGGTTCTGGCTTTTGTTCTCAATGTCATTTTCTTCTTTATTCTCTCTGTGTTGAAAGAATTGTCACCTCTCTGTGTAAAAGAACCAACTGACATTCTGCTAACTTTCCTTTTACATGGGGTTTCAGAAAGAAATGGAAAAAACACACACACACGGGTTTTGTGCTGTGGTTGCCAGTTGCCACCTGTCCTACTATCTGGTTAGGACATTTTTCTGATTTGGGAAGTGTAAATATAACCTAGAGAGAGAGAAAAAAACTTCTCTTCCTTTTATGCAAAAGTAGAAAGGTTTAACCAGAGAAGCCGGGC
Organism: Zapus hudsonius; assembly: GCA_004024765.1. NCBI lineage: Eukaryota > Metazoa > Chordata > Mammalia > Rodentia > Dipodidae > Zapus > Zapus hudsonius. The sequence goes on from PVHP010000583.1 coordinate 56,870, forward strand.
CCTGACACCGCCCTTGAAGTTTGCACAGAAGCACTGAGCGCAGGCAGATGCTGGCGAAGGAGGGGGAAGCTGTCCTCAGGAGGCATTGTGTGGTCGGGCGCCAGCTACTCCCCTCCACCAGATAAGCTCAGTTTCTTCAAGGTCTTAACAGGAACCACACATCACAAATGACCACATATCTGGTCAGAATTTTCAACCCTTTGCCTATTAGGATTTGTGGGATAACAGAAACTTAGAAGTTTCTGTTAACTTCCCTTGCAGGTAACTTTCAAAAAGTTACCAGGGAGCCAGCTAGAATCCTCTGGCTGCTCTGGGTGCATTAATTCTGCCAGGCTGTTAAACTGTTAGCAATAGAAAGTCAATGGTGGATGGAACTGTCTACCCCGGGCAATGGCAAATGCTACAAGTTAGAACTTTGTAGGTGGGGTGTTGCTTTTTTTTATTGTTTTTCAAGATAGGGCTTCACTTTAGCCCAGGCTTACCGAAAACTCTCTCTGTAACCCCAGTTTGGCCTCCAACTCACAGCTATTCTCCTACCTCAGCCTCCCCAGTGCTGGGATTAAAGATGTGTACCACCATGCCTGGCTAGAACGTTTTGTTGTTGTTTTAGTTTGGCTTTAGGCTTCAGAGCAGACAATGCAATTTTCTCTATCTTGACAGCTACAATGTAATGTGAAAAAAAGGTCATTTTGTGGATACCTGTGCCTGTGTGTTGCGGAGGGACTATGATGAAATAGTGAGGTTACTGGAGGAGGAAAGGGTCAGTAAAGTTTGTCCCACAAGAACTGGTCCCCAGCGACTCTCTGAATCACAATGGGAGCTGTTGAAACAACTGTCTTAATGAGCACATGGGGGTCTACGGCATTTAGTTTGGTGTAGTGAGGGAGAGAGTATGATTGTAAAAGAATTCTAGGTCATATTTATGAGATACCATTATGACTACTTTGTTACATTGGCTTAAAGAATGTATATGAAGCAGGATTTATCTTAATTACATTAATATGTTACTTAATTAAGGTGATTTTTCTAGAAAAGTTGAAGGTTGGTAGTGTCTTTCAAAACATGGGATAAACTTGGTCTTCTCTAAAGAAATTCTTGTTGAGTCACATTGATTACACTCCACCTGAAGTGTGTGCACAGAGCTGAGGTGACTCCCCTCAGTGGCCCCTGCACCTGCGGTGGCTGTGGAAGGACACTTTCTCAGTTAGGCTTAGCAACATGCAAATATCACGGAGGATGATCAAGAGCTCGCCTACCATGGAGGCACTGAGACCCTTTGGAGCTCTGAAGCACCTGCTGGGACTCACGCCTTTAACTGAAGACCCGTTCGTGCCCTACTTTCTGGAGTGAGCTCAAGGCAGGCATTGCTGGAGCTGGCAGCAGGACTGGGGTGTGTCTTTGCACGGATGACTGCCAGAAGAGTACTTCCCCTACAGGGGATGTGGCTGCAGGCTGTCAATTTCCACTGAAGTCACCAGGCCAGGATTCCGGTGAAGCGCTGAACATCCGGTGTCTTCCCCATCTGGCAGTGTGTGATCAATGGATGGCTTCCAGCCTGGCTGCTGCCACCCAGCAGGTCCCAGGCAATTGTGGACATTCACTTTTTCCAAATGAAAGACTGTCACCCTAGAACTGAAATCCCCCTGAAATGAGAAAAGAACTTTTATTATAGCCCTGCAGGCAGCTACATTATTATTGTTATTATTATTAGAACCTAGCAAAACGTTGGTTGCTTTCACAGTTTCTCTGTGCTACCATTGAACTTGATTACAATAAAAATAAACATCTGCAGTGACCCCAGAGCATTTCTCTCAGCTTCTGTTCACACTTTAATGTTTAATAATGACAATTATCTGGTATCTGATCTACTGGACACTTATTTTATCTTAGCATTACAGTTACAGCAGTCTTTTTAGTGAATTAGTGTTCAGTAGAGAATGCTGAGGCTTAAGTGAAGAAATGACTTTAATCCGGAGAAAATAATGGAGTCATTTTTGTCATTCTAGAGGCTTAATGCATTTACTTATAATTTTGAAGAAATGTTACTAATCCTACATGGTCTTCACACTGGCTTTTATACTGACTTTGTAGTTGTGACTCTAAAAGCATCTGTAAGAGTTGGTATTTTCCCATTTCAGTAAAAAGTTTTTCTTATTTATCAAATGTCCTCTGAAAGCCTGTTCCATGCCTGCCCACCATGCACACATGTCCCTGTGCTAACTGTCACTTCTAGGCGCACAGCCCCAGTTGTCTTATGAAACACCTCAACTGTGAGCAGTCCTTGTTCGAGAGTTTTAGAGATGAATGGCAGCCAGCATTTCTGGAACACATCTATGTCATATGTGAATCACCTGTCCTCGTGTACTGGCCAATGCAAATACAATGGGACATGCGGAGAGATGTCTTTCCTAGTAGCCATGGTTTTAAAAAAAAGTGGCTCAGATGAAATTAGTACTAATACATTTACCTAGCTCAATATACCCAATATTATTATTTTAAACAAGTATTCAATCTAACCATTTTTTAATGATCAATTTTACTTTTCCTTTGGACTAAATTTTTGCAACCCAGTACATATTTGATGTTTATAGCATATCTCAGCTTGGGCTAGCAACTTTTTTATGCCCAGTAATCAAATAGGCCACCAATTGGCTTGGGAAGATTTTTTTTCCAATTCTGGGGATCAAATCCAGGACCCTGTACATGCAGGGCAAGTGCTCTACTATATGAGCCATATCCCCAGCCCTTGTACAAGGCAGATCTTGAAGGCTCCTAAAAATATTACACAATAAGTGGCGGAAAAATTGTAAGAGGCACTAATTGGATAGCAATATTGGTGGCATGTTCCCCCCCCCAAGTCCCCATACATGACCCCACACTGAATACCTATAACCCCACAGAGAAGGGTCCTCAGTGGATTGGGAGTGGAAGAGAGGTGATGTAAGTATAACCTTTAAAAAAATAAAAAAAAAATTAAGTGACATTACATTATAAAAATCATTTCTGTTAATTCTTGCTGAGTTTCTAGTTTTTCCATATTTTTATATTTTTATGCAGTCTGTCTGGTCCTGTTTGGATTTGGGTTGGGTGGCTCCGTCTTAGCTGTAGATTCTGCAGGCATTTGCTTCAGTATGAAGTGGTGAGTACACAGCAGCATGCAAACCGTAAAACACATCTGCTTCCCAGAGTAGAGTAGCTCAATTCAGTACAGAAAGAGATGACTTCTAGTTCTTTCCATTCCTTCATTATCTTCCTGTGCCTTCCTGTGGTCTTGGTGAGAAACTTTGTTTCTTTCATTAAATTCTTGGAAACTAGGTAGTTGCTTTATAAACAAAACACTATATGACTCCCAGTAAACTAAACTCAAAGACAGATACCATTATCTCTATGAAAGCGTTTTGCAAAAATGGTGGAGACTGAAACCCCTTCTAGTTCCTAAAAGAAGCTACTGCAAGCTCATGAAGCAATGGAAAGGAGTTGTTGAACTAAGGGAGAAAGAAGCCAGCTGCCTGCCTGCATTCTCATCATGGAAGCCTCTGTTTCATCTGGGCACCCACAGCTGTCCCGAAGGCTCAGGGCACCAGAGGCTGGCTCTGGTCTCCCTGTTTAGGTACAGCACAGACCCCAGCCTTCCTGTGTGAGAACAGCTCCTTCTGCTCTTCTTGTAGTGCAGGAGACAGGGTGTGGCCCTGTGCCCTGTGGCTGCTGGGTTTCCTGAGCAGACAGAGATCTGTTATTGTCTTGCAATTCATTCTTTCTTCCTCTGTTTTCATTCTTGTCTTTCTTCCTTCCTTCCTCCTTCTGTGTCTTTCTCTCTGTCCCTCCTTCCCCTCCCTTCTCTCCATACCCTTCCCTTTTCTTTTCTTCCCTTCCTTTGCCTCTCCTTCCTCCTCCAATCTCTCTTCCCCTCCCTTATGCCTCTCACCTCTCCCTCCTCCTTCCCTTTCTTAGGTTTCCCATCTCTCCCGTTCACTTTTCTTCCTTTCTCATCTCTCCTTCTCCCTTCTTACTTCCCCTTCTTCCTTCTTACTTCCCCTTCCCATCGTTTCCTTCCTCTACCTTCCTCTTCTTCCTCCTCCTTTTTTTCCTTCCTTTCTTGCTTCTCTTCCTTCATCTTTGTCCCAGCTCTTCTTTCCTTCTAACATTTCGTCATGGATACACTTTCATCAAGATGCTATTTCCTGAGTTTAAGATATGTATTCACATCTTTTGGCGTATGTATCAGCCAGTATTTTCAGAAGTTGACTCCTCAGGAAGTTGGACCCCTGAATTTGTAGTGAATAAATTATTCCAATTTTTTTTTAAATACTCTCTTGCATGGATCCAAGAACCAGGGATGGGATGGTGTCGTGTTGTGCTCCCTGAAGTAGCCCAGGGGTACGAGGAAAGGTTGAATGGGACTATCTGTTCCAGCCTTCCTGTGTCATAGAAAAAAAACACCCTGAGGTTTACATTGGCAATGACTAGAAAAGCCAAAACCACAGGTCTCAGGGTCACTTGCTCTTGCCTTTTGCTGCTTTTTAAATGAATTTGTCATGGAGTCCCTGATTTAGGATTTATTGTGATGAAATAGTTATTGAGTTAGCTATGCTGATATCACAGAGAGCAATACTGTATAGCAGAATGGGTTTAGGGGCCAGTGCTCCTGAGCACATACATGCCCAGGGAACTTGACTTTGGGAATCTGTACTTTTTATCTATTACTCATACTCACTTTGCATACCCAAGATCATGCTTTTGAATATCTCAGGCCTAGTTATCTTTTTTCTTTTAGAAAGAGTCAGATTTCTTTTTAGAACCTAAACTGTTGCATAAAGGTTGAAATCATCTAGAGAATATGTGGTCTTTGTTTAAGGCAAGGTTTAATTGAAAAGTATGAGAATTATTTTCTGGATCAAAGTATAAATTTACCCATAAAACAAAATTTTAAAATAATTCTGAAAATTTACAACCAGCTTATCATAGCAGATTTCAAAGTTCATATGTCCTTAGCTATATGCTCTAAATTTGTCCTATCCCGCTTAGTCCTAAAAACCGAACAAGAAACCTAATGCTTATTGACGTATTACTCAGACCCATGTGTTCTCCACGAAACACATGGCCAGCCACTAGAATGAATGTCATGGGAATCAAAAGTGTACAAGCTATCATTCCCTCAGGGGTTACCAAAACTCAAGAAGTTATAAAACCACACTAATCCAAGAGCACATGTACATCTCACTCCATTTGAGATTCTGAACTAAAGGAAGAGGTTCTGAGTGGTCTCACCAGTCCATAACACAGGGACAGCAGGAGGCAGAGGTCAGGATGCCCGTGAAGTACCTCCTCTGTCTTGGGCACCCCACTAGTCACAGAGGTCAACCGGTAGGATGAGATTCTTAGGAGCAAAGTTTACTTTCATTAGGGGAGAGGAAGGGTACAGCTGAACAGAGGAAAAAAATGATTATAGGAGAAATAAAACAGAATAAAGTATCTCCTCGTCCCACGAACAATCTGGGTTTGAACAGCTGAGTCAATTAAAACCTTTAATAAAATCTATCAAGACAAGAAAAGAAATGGTAGCTGACTCCCTGGTGGGAGATGAACACACATCAGCTGGGGCCCAAGTGAAACCACAGAGGAATTGGCAAGAAGAGCAAGAGTGCTGCTTCTACGGAGAACCTGACAGCCTGCACCAGGGTGATGGAGACAGACACTGAGGATACTCAAAACATATCAAAGCAGAAATCCAGAAGCTACTGAGAGCTCAACACTCAAATCCACTTTAAAAACATCCACCAAGGCTGGGGGAATTTGCAGAAGATGGAGCAGAAAGATTATAAAGAGCCACAGGGTGGGAAGGAATATCCAGAGGCATTTCCCCCCCCACACACACACACATACACACATTGACTGACTGCTGCTCTCACAACTCAAAACTCACAACCCCATGGTGACTACCAGCAATCCCACTGAGGAGGGCCCTCGATGGAATGGGGTCAGGGAGGAGGGAAATGACGGTACCAGTTCATAATTTGTCCATACAAAGTTTCTACTTAAAAAATGTTAATGAAAATACTTTGTCACTAAAGTTTATAGCTGCTTTTACTGAGTGCACTAACAGCCAATCTTCTGAGAAAGGTAAACCTAGTCGTGTGCCATAAAATGACCTTTGAGTCAGTGACGAACTATATACCCCATAATACATAGCATTCTGAGTCTGTGCTTAGTATGCTGTGATGTTTGCACAAGGTTGAAACCACTTAACAATACATTTCTCAGAATGTATCCACATTATTCAGTGATGCGTTACTGTATCAGCTTCTGTCTGCACATAGTGAAACAAATTTATATACAGAAGCCTTAAATGATGACACCTTCATCCCACCCCAGGGCCCTCAGAGCTAGGGAAGTACAGTTTGTGAGCAATATGTTGCTACTCTGTACAGATCACTATTCCCATGGAGCAGACTGGATAAAAGGCCAGTGGGTGCCCATATGGCCTCCTCTGTCATCGGTAGCAGGTGATCAGCAGCCTGTTTGAACCCATCAGGAGGCATGCCACTGAGGTGTGGGGGAGCACTAAGGCTTAGACAAGCATTGAGCTAAGTCCGTTTTCTGTCTGGTGTCCCCCTGTATCCATCTACAACATTGTTCTTTTCTACGTGTGTTAATATAGACCCTCTTAACTATTAACTGCTCCTGCCTGGCTTCTCCTCACTGCTCCTGCTCTGTTGTCTTTCTTCAGTGCCCAAGTTCCTTCTAGATATGGTGTATGGCCTAGGCATGGCATGCAGCATGAAGGCGAAAGGCTAGCTCTGCCTAAGAGGGAGTTCACCTATGTCTGCATCTCCTCTATACTTGGTGTGCTGGCAGATCTCACGTCACAGCTAGTCATGCAATTCCATGGGACTTGCTGTTGCTGGTCTATGAACATGTGGGATCTTACATGTTCACTGGTTTCGATCCTTATAGGCTCTTTCTGTTCTAAAGGTCAAAGATCTAAGTAGTAAGGTCACCTGCCTTGCTCCTGATGAGGTGGGCACATGTGGGCAAGCACCTTAACCAATGAGCCATCTCTCCAGCCCTGATGTAGCACATGCAAAAGAATTTTGCCCAGCCACATCCCTTGTTACCTGTCAACCAAGAAATTATAAGCCATTTCTCAGAAGGAACTCTGAAGACGCAAATAGCTCCTTCACCTTGGACTGGAACCTTTGACAATGGGCTAGCTGGACAGGATCTGCCAACTCTCATCATCTTGCCTTGGTCAACACATTCCAGTTTAGTCTGTGGATATCTTTTGGAATTGACTGATGCATGGACAATGTTCAATAAGATAAGATCCCTGCCCTTAAGAGGCTCATTGTCACCACTAAATAAGATGTCTTGCTGAAAACGGCATTTTTCCTAAACAGTGTGATATTCTGTTAAGATGATATGAAAAAGATGAAATCAGCATTCCTGAATGACTTGGAATTTTGCTTTGGTCCCCTGGTTAGGACAAAAAACTGCCATAGGAAAAAGTATATGATGGGCAAAGTCAAACTACTGAATCACTCAAACTTAATCACTCAAGCTTTTTCCAAGCTCCTCATGGAGAGCCAAAATTACCCTATGCACCTACCCCATGGACTGATCCAGTACGCCCATGAGGAGCATCCCCAGGGAGGGAAATAGGGCTACCATCATAAGATTTGCTTATACAATGTATGTGATTATGGATAATAAAGACAAAAAGAAAGAAAAAAAACTTTTGTGAGTTCCAGGCCAGCCTGGGCTACACAGCAAGACAAAAAGAGGAGGAGGAGGAGGAAGAGGAAGAGGAAGAGAAGGAAGAAGAAGAATCTGGCTACCTCTGGTACAATCCATAACCCCGATCCCATGGACTGGTCCAGCAAGCCCATGTAGGAAGTCCCCCAACTTGATGGAAACAGGGAGGAGGGAAGTGGGGATACCACCATAAGACTTGTTCATGTAATGTATCTAATTATTTACAATAAATATGGAAAAAAAGAGAAGAAAAACATCCCACAATCCCGATGAAAATACTGCTTCAATTCCATCCCATTCCAGTGAAGCTGGTCTTATAAGCAGCTTTGTCTGTCAGACTTTTAATTGATGTTCAATATTACTTTGGTAAGGGGAAATATTACCTGTAAGCAGATTGGTTTTCTCCTGACATTCAGGATTTCTAGGGTCCAGTTGAAGGGTTTGGTGCTGTGTCACATAAGGGCACATGGTACACCATGGATACAGAAAGGTTTCTTAGAAAGTCTGAGAGAAAGGGGAACCAGGCAGAAAGTCTACTTGGTAATAATGGCAGGTCGTGTGTTAAATGTTGTCATGCTACTGGCAGAGGTCTGCTCCTTCTTCATACCAGGAAGGCTCACCTGCCAGCCCCATAAAAACTGCACTTGGCATAGACAGAAGGAGGTATGCTTGACTATAATCAAAGTGTAAAAATGCAATTTCTTTTTAGAAACAGTGACAAAAAAAAACAGCATTCCCCTATGTTATACCAGGAACATTTCCAGAATATTCCATTGCTTGATTTCCCATTTGTCAGCCAGATCATCACAGTTGTTAAACATTGACTGAAATTTGTTGTTTAAATTTATCAGAAATATTATAAATCTTAAATTGTTATGTATACAAACAACATGTGACTTTTTCTGAGTGCATGTGAGGTCTAGCCAGGGGCAGGAACAGTTTTGTTGGTGATTTCTAGAGATGCCGTACAGACAGATGATCAGCAAAATTCTTGCCTCACAAAAGAAAATTAGGAGCTGGATGCGCAGTCAGAATCAGTTATTTTGGTTCATATTTTTGAGGTAAACAACTCTTTAAGGTGCTACTTTTCCATCACTGGGTTTTGAAGATTAGAACAAGGACAACGTGGTTTTTGAGACTGTGGACATCACCCCCAGCAGAGCAGAGGTTCTGCCCCACCATTTTATTTCAAGAATGAATCAACCAGACCACAATATCAGATGTGATCATGGTGACACTTCTAAGGTGGACCTGATACAAAATCAATAAGGCTTAACTTGAAGTGGGATGACACAATTTCAAAAAGTGATTGGGTATTTTAATACTAGTTTAACAATAGTTCCCACTCCTAATAATATGCACCAGAACCACGCAAAGAAGATGGTGAGATGATGTCCAGGGTGAAGGTTCTGGCAATTGCAAGGCAAGGGAATGCATTGGATGTGTGGGACACGGGTCCTCACTGTGGGTCAACACTGCTCTCTGCTCTGCACAGCAGGCATTGTGTGGAGTGGCCAGACCTCCTCCTTGGTCACATGGCTGGTTTGTTTGTAAGGTTAAGGAGATTAATTAACTGATCTTCAAGTCATTCAGCACTATGAACATAGATTTTTCTGATTCTTTAGACTCAATATTTGCTACTGCTTTTCATTTTAAGCTTCCATGTTCATAACTTTAGCTGCCATCCAAAGAACAAATACTGACCTACTGAGCCAGGGTACCTAATATCCAGCTTAGCTTCATTCATGAAATATTTGATCATGAGGATGAGGAGCTGGGAAGATGGCCCAGTGGAGTAAGCACTTGCCATCCAAGTCTGAGTACCCAAGTTCACATCCCCAGACCACATGGAAAAATCTAGAAGCTGTGGTGGGCTTTTGCAGTACCAGCAGGCAGATAGTGAGATGGGAGGTAGAGACAGAATATCCTGGAAGCTGATGGTCAGCTAGCCTGGCAAACAGGGTGATGAACAGTAGCAACAAGAGACCCTGCCTGGAAATGAGGTGGAAGGCAAAGACTGACTTCAGGAAGTTGTCCGCAGTGGCAACGCACATCTAGCATTCACACACGTGTCATACATTCACATAAGCTGCTGGGTGGCTCTGAGTAGTTCTGTGTCTGTCTCAGACAAACCTGGAGTAAAATTCAGGGATACATGCCCTTGGGTACTACCATGGGGTTCTGTTCTGTGCCTCCCTTGAGCTGGAGAGGCTGGTCCCTGATTCTTCCTCAAGATGCCGTGTAAAGCTTCCCTTTCTGCTGCTGCTGCTTGCGGGCCTCTTTGGCTTTTATAGTGCAAAAGCAGGAATTGGTTTGCAGGGCCCATTGGAAATTTATCACACTGAACAAGCAAAAGACCTCCTGCTTCCTACCTGATTTTGAAAGTGCATTTCCCTTCAGGGACCCCTGAGACAATATGCAGACACAGGTGGGAGGATCATTTGGGTGTTGATGATTTGTTATGCCATGAGATTCTAACCTTGCCCACAGATAGCTCTGCCTTGCTTCTGACCGTTAGAAACATGTCATTAAAGTGTGAAAATACATATGCTGTTAGACTTCCCATCATTTCTGTGCTTTCATTCCTTCTCATTTGCATTGGTTACTCATAAGTGTAGATTTCAGGTATGATTTGCACAACTGCCTGGTGTCAATTGAAGAAAAGGGCTCGCCGAGAGGGCCAGACTGTGGGTGCTCCTTCCTCCACAGGCTGGGTATCAGTGGAAAGTCACCAGCTGTGTGACTGGCAGCTGGCTGGGGCTAAAGACCAAGCACACAGTTGTTTGACACAATTACTGGTTGAAAATCTGCTTTGTATGTAAAAGCTATGCTTTCTATCATAAGGGGTTTTGTATTTCCAACGAACTCCAGTTGTTTAATTCAATTTGTATATTAGTGTCTAAAAAATAGTAGAAACCAACTAATAATGAACTTCATAGGTTTGGGGTTGAGAGCTTCTTTAAGAGCACCATACTGCAATTATTCACAAATTTCTACCTCTTTTATTATGCCATATTTATGGTTTGGTGACTAGGTGTGATTTTGCTATTATACTCATGATATTGGAGGGGTTGCACACTTGTATTAGTGGGGTTTTATGTTTAAAAGGTCATTTATCTTACTGAGAAGTCATATCATATGGCTTAATAACCTTGATAAATTCAACCTTGCATGATCACACCTTAAGGTTGAAACATTTCATTTCACCATTTCCCAGAAGTGGCACTGAATTCACCCATTTCCTGTTTTTAATCTCAGAATGTTCTGGGTTTCCTCCATATCTACTTTCCCAGCAGCACAACCCTGGAAGCAGTCAACATCAAACTCTTTTGCCGCTACCTGAAATCTATGCACTTTGCATGCAGTTGTAATCCAGTGCAAAATATCTTCACATAAGAATTACATTTGCGAGGCAGGGCTGTCTGTCCCCATGATGTCTGAACTGCACAGCCAGCCCATGAGCCCTGCATCCAGCAGCAGTATTTGGAACCTTGGTGATATTTGGTGCTGTGCCTGGACTCACACACATGCTATGCTCAAAGGCCACTGAGACAGAATCTCTCTTCTCTGTCATGGGTTGGGGGGGTGAAGATTCTCTTAGACTGAAGCTTCTAAACTACCTGAGTATACATGACTCTTTCCAGTGTATTCGTCTCCAAGTTTACTGAACACTTTCTCACCAATATTCTTTAGTGTTTTGTGTGTGTGTGTGTGTGTGTGTGTGTGTGTGTGTGTGTGTGTGTGTGTTGCTTTTAAATGAACCAGGACCTGTGCTTGCTAGGAAATGGTCTTCCACTGACTACACTCCTAGCCTCATTCACTCAAGTATTCATTCCTTCAGCAGGCATTTTTCTTGCCTCCCACATAGTAGGATTTTTTAACCCCTGACAAATTTTTAAATGGGTAGGACCCTCACGGCAAAAATGTATTTGCATTTGTTCAAACTCAAGTCCTGCACGTCACTGAGGAAAAGTCATTTTGTTTTTAGAGCTCATGGCCCTTCCTCAAAGATTCTGGCTATAAGTTCTCTTCTGTTCATAAATGGACTTCTGACTGTCTTTGCTTTCTAATTACTGATGATTAAAATAAGAAAATAACTACTTAGTCTTTTTTTTTCTTCAGTGTATAATGCAAGCATATCCTTTGAAAGTCTGAAGTTCAAGGATTTGCTAGTCTTTGGTCCTTGGATCAGCTGTCTCTCATTCTGGATCCTTGTCACTGATGGATACAGATGGGTGTGCATGACTCTGAGTGAGAAGAGGGGGGTAGGGTAGATGTGGGGTTCCCGTTGGTCTCAAAACAAGTGAGAAGTGCACATTTCAAACTTAGCATTTCAAAGTGAGGCCAAAAGGCTAGCATCTTCACCCTCTGCTTTTGATTCCCAGTTGAGTTTTTGTTGTGTTTCTGTCTCTCAAACCAGAAGCCTCCAAGTTGCCATGCAGCACCACCATCTTCTTATCTGATGTTCAAATGCACGTTTACTATTTGTTAGAAGTCTTGGTTTGCTTTTATTGTCCCCTGCCCTGCTATATCTTGGCATAATAGATAACCTAGGCATGAATATTTTGTCACTACAGAGAGCAAAACTTTCTACAAATTACATTCAGTCTGCATTTTCCCTCAGGTATGTTTCAGATCATTTACATTTTGTTGTCTGAAAGTGAAACACCTCATAAGCAACATTATGGCTTCCTGTGTCTCTTTTCCCCTGCATTGCATTCATGGTGTATCTCTTCATTAAAAGCATAAGACATGGAGGAAGGCTTGGAACTCCAGGGCCTTCAGGGGTGGTCATGTAGGGCATGGTGCCACAGCCCAGGACAGGACACTGTGAGTGTGCACTGCTGCCTTAGAAGGATTTACAGCTCATGATTCTAAGATATCCAGAGCATCTCATGGACAGACCTCTCTCCTCAGGTCTGTTCTCAGCACTCTTGTCATTGGAAGCTGGTTCAGCCTTTGCTTCCTTCCCAGGCCACCTCTGCCCCCCCCCAAACTGGTGTCAGGAGTCAGCAGATGCCATGGCCTCCACTGCCTGTATTGATGCTGTGGACATCTGGCATTGCAGAAGAGCAGGAACGACATTCTACCCCTCATCATCTCACCTCCAGCCATGATATCGGATGGGTATGAGACACAGTTGAGGATGTCCAGACCACAAGAGTCACACTCCCTGATCTTGGGTGGTCTGCTGAAACCTAGAGGCTATGGGCACAGACTGGGGCCAATGGTTCTAATTAACGTAGCTTTGGCTCCAGTATCAATTTTCAACTTGGTTGTTTTTATTAGGGGAATCTCTTAATTTACTATTTAAAAGTACCAGAAACCTTCTTACTATTTCTCCTAAAGATACTTAATGTCCAGGTCTCAAGCCTGTCTTGCAGGGCAGGTGCCACTGCTTCCAGAAACCCCAACCCCAGTATCTCTGTCACCCTGGGATCAGGCCTAGCTCCTAGCCAGGATGTGTGGAAGATGCAGAGTGGGCAGAACCCCCAGAGAGCACCAGACTGACTTGTGGGCTGTGCTGAACCCTCTGGAACTTTAAAGGCCAATGCCTACCTTCTGTGCATATGAGATGGGACTTCAGCTGTCCTCCTGAGGAATGAGCACACTGTTCTTTGAAAAGGAATAAGGAGAAAGGAGGGAAAGAAACAGTGCTAAGGGTGTGCAGTGGCCACTGCTGTGGGTCACCTGACTTCTGTCCCACTGAGCCTTGGCACAGCGTTTTGGTGCCTTGCTGTCAGGAGTGGTATGTCAGAGGTAGGCACCCTCCTGTCCCTGGGCACGCTAGAACCCTTCCACACCCTGGGAGGTCTGGGTCAGAAAGCCCCAGATCTACAACCCTCTTGGTATTTCTCCTAAGAGACTCCATATCCTATAGCCTAGGCCTGTCTTTTACCAGACAGATGCTGTTGTCCCAGCAACCCCACCCTGGCTTTGGGTGATGGCACTGATACCCTCCTTCTGAGTATGGTCGGAGAAGTACCAGAAAAGCAAGAGGCTTTGCATACTAGGTATCCATCTTTGTACCATGCACTTTCTTTGCATAGAACAAGAAGCAAGATGCAGAAACAAGAATAGTTCTCAAAACTTAAGGAAAAACCCACAATGCCAAGTGTTTGGAGGCACAGGTAGACTTTTGTCACGCTCTCCCACCTGTCTGGTCTTTCTCCCTACATTGCACATATCCCTTGCGTGTATACTTTAAGTTCCACAATGTCGTGATTCGGGGCTGGGAAAATGGCTTATTGGGTAAAGTGCTTGCTGTGCAAACATGAGAACCTGAGTTCATATTACCAATGCAAGTCGAATGTCGGGTGTGGTGGCAAGTGCCTATCAACCCAGCACTGAGTTAGCCAAAGACAGTGGATCTGTAGGACGTGCTGGCTAGCTTATCTAGCTTAATTGTTGAGCTCTGGGCTCCTTTTATCTCAAAACGTAAGGCAGGGTATGATTAAGAAGCACCCTTGACTTCGGCCTCTGCCCTGCATATGCACTTCCATATACACATGCACCCACACGTGTGGACACTTACATATAAGCACACACACATACAAAAATAATAATTTTTCAAATGTTATGATGCATGAGAAAGATGTGCAACACACAAAAAGAATGTCATTCAGAAGATCTCCCCGGGAGGGTTCCCATCAGAAGTCTAGACACCAACGTGATGACTGAGGAAGAAGACGGGCCTGGGTGTCAGGAGAAGGTGGAGGCAGGGCCTACCAGCCCTCCCTCCTTCAGAGTCAGCCTCCATTGGGCAAACCTTCACTAGCCCCCTCCATTTTTCAGAGGCATTTGTCTCTCAGAAATGTACCTGTCCCATACGGGTAGGCAGGCACCTGTTCAGTGGCATCCTCTGTGACATGGTGAGGGGCTGAGTAAAGTAGAGGAGTATGGTTTAAGGAATACTCAGAGCACAGGTCACCCAGTGTGTGACCTCCCCAGTGCCATACACACAGACACACATAGCTATGTGCACAGTCAGGCACACATGCACTGTACATAGTGGTGGACTGAGGGGCCAGGGTTCAAGTTTCTATCCACAGGTCACTTGACTGTTTTATTGTAGCATCACTTCAGAGTTTTGGGTGTTATCTTTCAAGGAAAGAAGAAATCCTCAAGGTACCACTTGCATGGAAAGTCTTCACAACAGGAGTTTCCTGTCTGAACAACAGTACCTCTGGGATAGCCAGTATTTCTTGTGAGGTACAGGGCCGGGGGACACCACCTTGAACTCCAGCTCTAGTGAGGGAACTTTCCACCTGCATTTGAGGGCCTTCTCAGCTCCTCAGTGGGCCCTGCCTGCTCTCCATCTGCCTGTGGACATGCCAGATAAGGACTTTTTTTCTAAGCAACCTCCGAACTCTACCAGTGGGCTACCTTTGGCTCAGAGCTCGGTGCTGCTTATCTCCACAAACAGAATGCCACAGACAAACGGGTTCATTCACAATTTTGTTCTCATTTTTTCCAGGCTATTATTCTTTCCTTGTCTGTTCTTTTTTTTTTTTTTAAATGATTCTTTGGAGCTTCCTAAATGTGATTTACCTGAATTTGCCGATCCTTCCATTCCAATCTTTCATTTCTTGGTCTCTGCCCTGGAACTGAATTTCTTAAAATTGTAATTTAGGAAAGTCTTATTGTCTTTTTAAATGCAGGGAGAAATTGGCACAGTGACTTATTAGAAATATTAGGAATTCCTGAATTTTCAGGAATGTAGTAACAGGTAGGAGTAGATAGACAGGGTGCTTGGGAGCTCCTCTCAGCCAGCAGGAGGTTCAAGCTCCATTCTAAGTATAAGTGCAAGAAGGGCTGTCTGCGTGAGTGTGCACATCTCTATATGGGTCTGGATTGTTTTGTGTGCATGAATATCTAAGTGAGGATGCGATTGTTATAGTATGAGCATATATGTGCATGTCTGTCCATACAGTGTGAATATGAAGGTATCTTTGTGTGTCTGTGCTACTGAAAATGTGTACTTCTGTGGGCCTGTGTCTATGTTGATCTGTGTCTTGAGTCTCTGAGTGTGTCTGTGTATGCCTGTATGTGTACTCTGTGTGTGTGTGTGTGTGTGTGTGTGTGTGTGTGTGTGTGTGTGCCTGTCCAAGAGCTCTGCTAAGCCCCTAGTGCAATTCCTTATTCTTACTTCCCTTTCTGTCAGTTCTCCATAATTCTTTGCATTTCAGTTGGGCCCATGTCTTGGGCAGCTTCCTCTTTTCCTACATTCCTATATTTCATTACTCGCCCTCGTTCCTCTTCTCGAGCTCTTACGATACAGCCAGGAGGATGTGGAAACCCAGTTACAGTATGACACACAGGACATTGTCACAATCGCTATGGTGGCCCTACCTTCTGGCGACGGTGCATTTATATGAGGTGGGAGAGATGGGGAGGGACAAGGACAGAATGGAGAGGAAGCTCAGGGCTTGCACTGGCTGGCTACGATTCCTCTAAAGCACAGAGGCCTAGTGGACTGACCACCCCACACTTGCTGTGAGGGCTGTAGGTCTAGTGTTTCGTGTTCCTGCTTTTTCTCCAAAATGCCTGCTGGCTTCCAACTTCCTTGTTTCTGCTTGTTGGGTGTGAAGATCTCCTCCCCTCCCCACAAGCTTCTCTATCCCATAGCCAGACTCATCTCCCTGCACCAGTTCCTACCATGTGACCCCAAAGAGCAGGCAGTTACTGTTCCCTGAGGAACCTCAACTCCCAGGGGCCTCTGGAATGGTACTTAGAGTGCAAGGCTCCCCTGCATCAGAACAATGTTCCCACAACTCTGAGCTGCCAGAGGATCACCCCAGTGCCCACTGTAGACCCCTCCCTCTCCTGTACCTTCTACCTCAATTCTTCTAACAAGTCCTCCTGAGGACCCAGTGTCCTGTGACTTTCTGCTGGTGTCCCAGGATGGCTGTTGGGCAGTGAGTGGTGGGTTTGCTGTGCTCTTGGGTACCCTATTCCCTCAGGTAGAGACCCTCTTTCCTTCTTAGAAATTCTCTAGTGATTCCCTGAGGGCCTTGTATGCAAATGTGTAGAATGCCTGAGAAAAATCCTCTGGTGAAGCAGGATATGGCTTACTAGAAGGGCCTCACTTCAAAAACTCTTTGACTGCTAGAAGCAGGGTTGGAAGAGTAAGTTCAGGACTTAGAAAAGGGAGTGAACTAGAGAAGAATGTCCTGTGAAGGTCCATGAACTGGTCAGATCTCACCTGATGAGCTTGGGCAGGTCTGTGACCTGTGTGTCTCATTTCTCTCTCTGGTAGGCTGAGGGCAGTATTTTCCTAAAGGATTAAAGAAGTGAACGTGCAGGAGCTGCTAACAAAGGCTCTTCACCCGGGACGAGCTCACAGACACTGAGCATCCGGGGAATCACTGGCCTGAGCCTAGACATTATTACACTTAATACTTCTCAGATTTTCAACTGGGAAAAACACATGACTGACCTTAGCTACTCATTTTCATACATTTCCCAATAAAGTGTTGTTGAATCATAAATGAGAAAGATGGAAAAGAGAGGAAGAACCTCCCTTATTTCAAAGAAATGCCACTGTTCTAAAGGACAGGACTTTTTGAGATGCCTTGATCCCAAGAAACAGCTTGTAAGTTCAAGGAAAACCAACATGGCATTTGAAGGTTCTTCCCAAGAGCTGTGACATTTTGACAGAAGTACAAGGAAAGCAGAAGGTTCTGGGTAATGAGCAAAGGAGAAGGTGATGGCACGTGACCGGAAGGCCACCCAACATTTCTTGAGTACCCAGTGCCTTCACTGTGTGTCTCTAGTTTCATGGAGCCACAAGACTTCCATTTTGTCGGGGTTCATGTTGAGGAAGCTGATGAGTGGTGAGATGTCTTGTGACTCTCTGAGAGACCACAGAAACTCTGAGGTCTAGGGAGGCCAGGAATGAGTTTGTTTCTACGGATTCAAGTCCATGGCAACTCCCAATGGTTGGGGGCCAGGAACTTGTTCCAACATTCATGAATAACACCACAGGGCTTTACTATGGTGTCACATAAAATAGAGTGTGCTTCACGTTTGCAAAGTAAATGCTAAAGAAATAATGAGAAGAGGAAGAGAGGTGAAGAAGGAAGAGGAACCAAGGGAAAGGCAAGAAGAAAAAGGAAAAAAGGGAAAAAGCTTTAAAACAAGAGTTCCTTCTAAGAAAAATTAACAAAATACAGTCTTTGGGACTTAATTTGCCCAAGTACACAACAAGTTACCACTGGATAACTAAAGGGCTTAAGGTCTCTGCATGCCCTGCTTTGGATCTTCTCACTGTGGAAGTTCACTATCACCATTGAGAATTGCACACAAGCCAGAGTTCCCTGTCCAGGAAACTCTACGTATCTGTTAAATGGAAGGAATGTGGCTCCTGAGTATTGGAGAGACTCTGCCTGGCTGTTTCTCATCATCTATCTTCAGCCTTCCGAGATGGGATTCTGGGGAGCAAGTCTCGGAGTGGTGAGGAGCCGCTCCAGTGTTCAAACAGCAGGGAGATATCTGCTCACGTGCACTGCCAGCCCCCTGAATGGGAATGTCCCTGTAAAAAAAAAATGGGCTCTCTGACACTGACTCTTACATGTGCAGGAAGTATGGTCTCTGACTTTTTTGTGACTTTTCTGTGCAGTGCATATATGTCTATGCACACACTGGACATGCACATGTGACCGTCCTGCAGGCACATGCACCACCCCACACACACATTTGCACGCACACACCGGTGTGCATAGTGGACCAGCCAGTTGTGTCCATCCCAATCAGCGTGCTTATATCCAGCTATAGATCCTAAACTTGATTTCCTTGTACATGCCAACTCAGTTACAGATGTGTCAAGCTGTCTTGTCCTTTTTGCCCTCCTCCTCCTGAGCTGGTGCCTGAGAAACCGGCTTCCTGAGAGGAGTACCAGGACAAATTGCCAAGGAAGACTTGTCACCTTCAGTGTAGAGAAGCCACCAGAGGCCTGCTGACTCCTCATGATTTCTCAGCCTGAGTAATACATAAGTGTTCCATGAACCACAGCCTACCTGAAGGCACACTTCAGGACAGCACCTGCAGGCATGGCTTTGGGCCCTCAGAGCTGCACAGATGTCCTTCCTGTCCCTCCTTCTGCTCTGCTGAGTCATCTTTTGCTTGGAATTCTGACAGGGACCCGTTGGGCTTCTGGAAGGGAGGGACAGCAGAGGATCCACCCTCTGTGTGTCCCAGGAGAGATTACATTATCTCTGGCCTCCCTGAAGCTCAGCCTGGGCTTCTGGAATCTTTAGGGCTGACAACAAGCCAGCTCTGGGGATGGGAAGGAATGTAGAGCTCACTGAGGCGCTAAACCTCCTGTCCTCTTTCCCTGGCGGCTGTGGGACTTGGATCCCTCAGCTTTCCTTTGTGTGTGCGTGCCCTCACTTTAAGTCAGGACTGCGGTGTCCCATACCTCACCAATGGATGTGTTAGCTGATCATGTAGTTATCATATTTCAGAAAGCCCGGTCAGGTTTAATATTCAGCTTGTTTCCTTTCATTTTCAGCTCTTCATTTTTCCAAATACTCATTGGTACTGGCAGCCACAGTTCAACATGCTGCCTCCTGTAAGAGTGTGCTGCTGGACATCCACATCTACCTACCGCCAGTGTTCAGTCCATCTGCCCAACAGTGGATGGAAGCTCTCACTCAGTGCTCCACACCTCAGGTGCTCTGATAGTGGTCCTTCTAGGCTACCCTCCTCACATACCTGTCTACTTCTCAGGTGAACAGAACGTAGCTACCTTTGCACTGTATAGAGGGAATCTTCAGATTGTGTCTTCCTGGCCTTTCTAGTGCCTGGGTGTTGGAGGAAATTCACAGAGTAGTGCTCTCCTCAGAAACCTCCTGGGGGTCCCTTCTGCCACCTGCAGCCAGCACTCAGGTATGTGGCAGAATCTCTCTCTCTCTCTCTCTCTCTCTCTCTCTCTCTTTCTCTCTTTCTTTCTCTCTCTCTCTCTCTCTCTCTCTCTCTCTCACACACACACACACACACACACACACCCCTATTATGCTTTTCTCTGTGATCTAGTAAACATATCCTTCTCTGGAACAAAATTTTAAAAGAAAGATGAAAGAAATCTCGTTTTATTTTTATTCAGATCAAGGATCTCAAATTAGATCACCTTTTCATAGTACAAACACAAACCTAATTATTCTTCCTGCTATCTCATTGTATGTCTTCACTTTTACTTATTGTCTGAATATTATTTTCCTTTCCTGTCTTTAAAGTTGAATCAAAGTTCTCTTACTGTGTTTTTATTATTTTTTTCTCCTCCCATGATTCTCCTTGAATGATAGGACTTGTGGGTGAAGTTTAGCAACCTCCTCCTGGAACATCTATATGCTTAGTATCATCAGAATAAGCAAATACTATTTTTTATTAAAAAGTAACATCTCTTTTAAGAAGGAAAGAAAAATAGGAAACATATAATTTTTAGAAAATCTACTTAAGCTTGGTATCTAGCTCACACAATGTAGCCCTCCCAATTGTGGCTTTGTAGAGGTAGGGGACCTCAACTAGCTGACATGACCGTGTGTAAGAAGGTAGAGAGGGAGCCTGAGGAGATTGCAGGCTCTAATGATGGCTTGGAGCTAACGCCATAAATACAATTCATTTTACACCTGCTCGCTCCTTCTACTCTTTAGAAGAATGTCTGTCTCCATTTTTCCCTTTCTAAGCCGTAGGTTTATCAGCTGGAGAGAACTTTTATCAGCTTACCTGTTCACTATGGTAAGTTAATATTGTGTTAATAAAACATGACCAACATAGAGCAGAGAGTGGGGATAGAGCTCCATAGTAGAGTCCTGTGCAACCCTGGAGCCCAGGTGTTCTAGATCAACAGCAAATAGCCCTTGTCTGTCTACGTGTTCTCTGCATTGTCTGCTCTGTGAGTGGATCTGACAGCGGGAACTGAGAGAGCAAGGCAAGAGACTGGGCATGCCTGGCAGTTCTCACTTGAAGCAAGCATGATGTCCTTATGTCCTTCCACCTAGCAACCTGGAGCCTGGTGAGGGTAAACAAGGCACTTAGGAAGGTCACTTCAGCCACATCCCAGATGGAACATGTGTCTACCAGTGGTTGGAAGTCAAAGAGGCCACTGCTGGGATTCAGAACTGGAAGATGTGAGTGACATTTCCCGGAGGCTCTCTGCCTTAGCCAGCTCACCTTGGCTGGGCTTCAGAGCACTCTCCCTGCTGCCCTTCCCACTTGAGGAAGGTGACAAGCAATAATTGAGTGTAGCTGGTGCCAAAGACCCTGGGTCCTTTGTGAGTAAGAAGGCAAGAAGATAAGGCATTATCTTCCCAGCCATGGCTTTGTGCTGAGTACAGAGCTACTGGCTGGCTATTCTCTCAGTGGTGCCAGCTAAGAAGTAACGGGGACCTTGTGAGTGTTGCCATGAATCATCACACTGACTTGTCATTTCAGATAAGTTATTCCCACTTGACAGAATCTCCTAGATGATGGAACACATCCTCTGATTGTAACACTCATGCTTCTTTGTCTTCTCTTGACTTGAGAATGGTCAGGTTCAAGGACAACCAGGATATGTGTGACACTGGCCAAAGGAAGCCAGAGGACCCATCCAAACAAAGAGCCTGTCCTACAACACTGAATGAAATAATGTTGACATTGATTTTCTTCTTTGCTAACTTTGGTCTAAAACATCCCACGTCCTGTAACCTCATGAGAAGTCCAGTGCTTTCTGCCTTGCACTTTGCAACTTCTCATTTCCTGGAAGTACATTTCTGAAAATGCCCTGCTAGTATAAGTATTAAGTAGGGAGCTCAATAGTTTTAGAGCCTGTCACAAATACCTTGGCCCTCCCATGTATGACGCCAAGAAGTGTGTGGGGCCGGGCGTGGTGGTGCACGCCTTTAATCCCAGAGGCAGAGGTAGGAGGATCGCCATGAGTTCAAGGCCACCCTGAGACTACAGGGTGAATTCCAGGTCTGCCTGGACTAAAGCAAGACCCTACCTCGAAAAAACAAAAACAAAAAAAAAAAAAAAATGAAGCATGTGGGAAGAGGAGAACCATGTTCTAGTTGGTCAGCCTCTTTCTGAGTACAGTGATGTTCAAAGCCCACCAGTTTTCCGATCTGGACATTGATCTCAGAGAGGCTTAAGGAAAGAGGCAAGGCCCCAGTCAACAAGAGAGGGGTGGAATCTGATTTCTGAATAGGGGCCTCACGGCTGGGAACAAAACAGAACCGGCTCTCAGGTCTCCACAGCGCATGAGAACAGAGAACATGAGGAACCAGGTAGGAGAGGAGGTGATCTAGATGTCTTCATCAGAACTCAGGAACAAGTGTGCCTACCTAACTAAAAACCAAACTGTTTACAAACACAGGGCTAGTTTAAGCATTTCTCCTAAGGTTCATCATCTTAGTGGATAGTGATACTTTGTTACAGGGATTTTGACACGGGAATCCAGATGTTTGTCTTGTAAAAACATAGACTGGCAAGAAGCTTGAAAGTTGGCTGAGGCCTATAGGATAACTACCTTAGTCCACTGGACGGATAGGTGGGGAGGGACCTGAAGGCCATGATATATATACCTGTCACTCACGTGACTGATGATGGACAGGAAGCCCAGGCAGGAGGTGATACAGGCCATAGCCTTGGATGGGCAGTGGCAGGGGTAGTGACGGTAGCTTTGGGGCATGCTGGGATGTGATATGCCTGGAGTACACTGAGGGACGTGGACAGTAAGGCAAGTGCTTCTTCCAGGAACTGAGGTAATTTGACTGTGGAGACAAGGGTGGAGGAGCTCGGGGTGGGTTGGGATAGACAAGAGTCCAGATAATCCTCACCTATGAGGAAGGCCAGAAGCACATTGTAGGAAGGAAGCTAGGCCTGGGAAAGGGAACACGTTTGGAAAGGGTGCCTATCCTGGGCCTGGAGAGAAAAGGGGTAACAGGCAGCCCCAGTGGATTCTGCTATCTGGGTCCTGGGCACAGTTCTGTTGTTTCCAGCCTCACATGCTTCTTGGTTGGAGCTATGCTGGGCCTTGCAGGACACGGGGCTGATTAGGACACCAGAACTGTACATCAGGACCCTTCAAGTCTGATCAGAAGCTGGTAGAGTGGGGGAGGAAAGGTGTGACACTGCCAAGACTGCTTTGGCCTTGCATCTGGTTTGGGTGGAAGTGACTCAGAGCAGGTATGAGATCTCACTCCAAGACTCTTCAGCTCAAAACTTGTTTGTATTTTAGCTGCCTCTTCTGTAAGGTTGCAAGCATAGTACCTTCCATGAGTGAGTTAGCAAGCTACTGTACTCTCCCTGAAAAATATAGATCCAAAGCTGTTGAGCTGGCAGGGTGACTGAAGAATGAAACATCTAGGTGTTGAAACTGTAATTACATCTGGCTTCAGTCCCTACACAGGGTATGACCAGCACTCTAGGACGAACTTGGTTCTGAGTGTCTGTGAGAGGGAGTGCTTAGTCCTCTTCTCTGCCAATCCGGTGCTACCCCAGCTCAGCCCCAGCCTAGGCTGCCCCTCCATTCCATCTGTTCACATTGTCAAAATCACTGTGGATCATAAATGCTTGCTAATAAAAAAAAATGGCTTCATGACAGAGTTTTCATGACTTGAGCACACTATGTAAAAATTGAGGTATGACACATTTCTAACTTCTCCTAAATACAAATCTAAATTATTCGTCTCCCATAAAAGGTACACTGTCCTTCTTAGACTTGGAAGTGGAGCAGATATCTTCCCCCTTGCTCTGAAATTCTCAAAGTGTATCCGAGCCTCTCCCTAAGATGAAAACAGCAGGAGGGGTTTATGGAATGCACAGTTTAGAAGCAAACCAGAGTGAGGTTTGTGGGATGCTGTTCTGCTTCCATCAGTCTGGGATCTGAACAGGACTCAGCATCTTAGAGCGTCTTCTGTGACAACACTCACAAGGCTTTGGGGGAATAGAAAGTCCAGCAAGCAAATTAAAGATACTCTTGATAATAGGACTACTTCATGACCTTTGGAATTGTGAAAAAAAAAAATCTACACATTTTTTTCCCTGTATCTTTTCTCAAACACTGGCTTGAAATTGGTGTGAGAATTACCAAAGACAAGAGGACAAGGCTGAGAGGAAATCACTGGGTAGCTTCCCAGATCCCATCCCCAGTGGTTGCTTCTTGTGGTGAAGCAGAGGGTGGATGTTACAGGGCTGTCAGAAAGATAGAGCAAGCCCACACCTGCCCATCTTCCCTGGACATGCTCACCTCTTCCATACCCTTGTTCAGTCCCCTTCCATGGTTTGGCTGAGGAGTGCCAGGCTTAGCTGTTAAGTCCAAAGAGTGGGCAGACCTAGGGGTTCCTGTATGAACAACACACTCCAGGTCATTAGTTGACCATGTTTCATTGTTTAGGAGACTCTGCTACCCATGTGCACGCATGTGTATGCACACACCTAAGTGTGGGAATGTGTGTTTAGCTGCAGCAACTTATGTCTTTCTCAAGTCTCAAACATCAGAGACATGGCCTACAAAAATCCTGCAGCACAAAAAGACATTTATTTGTGAGAAGTATGTTTTAAATATAAACTGTCATGCATTAACTAGGTGTAGTCTTAGGGCTGGAGAGATGGCTCAGCAGTTACCGTTTCATACTTTCAAAGCCTGGCTGCCTAGGTTTGATTCCCCAGTACCCATGTAAGCCACGTGCACAAAGTAGCAGATGTATCTGGAGTGGCAAGATGCCCTGGTGCTCCCATTTGCTTGCTTTCTTCTGTGTGTGTGTGTGTGTGTGTGTGTGTGTGTGTGTATGTATCTTTCTCTTTCTCTCCCTTCTTCCCTCCCTCATTCCCCTCTCTCTCTACCTGAAAAGAAATTAATAAAAAAATATTTAGATATGGTCTTATATTTGAATATTTACATGCTAACCACAAGTTGACAAATTCTAGAAGGCACTTTTCCAAACAGCAATTAAGCCTATCTTAAAAGCGCCTGGTAAGGCTTTGGGGATGTTTATGGAAAGTGGTTTGTACTTGACATTGTATAGCTCCCACTGAGGAGCTACTAAACTTCAGTGCAGATCAGGGTTTTGCTGTGGCTTCATTATCCATCCACACAGAACACCGCACACTGGTTTCTTCTAAACTCTGGCCAGGTATTCAAATATGATTGGTACATGAACAAGACGACATTATCAATTTACTTTTGCTATGTTGAAACAGAACTTGATAGCTATAGCTAACATTTTTCAAACTTTTTGTATTTTTAGAGAATCAAAGCTTAGGACAAAATTTGCAGGCTGATGCAAATTCCACTAGGAACTGATTGTTTTGAGAAAGAATCACCACCAACATCAATGTCAAGTAGTTTTCATATTAACCAGTAATATATAAAATGAAAGCATTTTGACAGAATTCCATAGTTCAAGACTTATGTGGGGGTTGCCCAAGAGTGCCCAAATCTACATGACTAACGGTTTAAAAAGTTGCTGCAATACTAATTTTTAATTTTTTTACTCCTCAGTTTGCTGGTAAGTACCAATACCTTCCTACCTCTGTGTTCGCCATCAGTGCACACACACCGTATCGACGAGCCTTAGCTGTGTGGATGAAGGGTTGTATAAGGAAGGTGGCGCTCCTGTTAGGACATATTCAGAATTCACCATCAGTACCACGTCAACATTGTTATATCAACTACTCAGAGACTTTTATACTGTTTCAGCTATTGTAATGTTCCCCCATTGTAAAAGTGTTACCTTCTAAAACACATTTGCCTTTTCTCTCCTTATCTGAAGTGGTAGCTCCCTCAGACACAAAATAACTAAGTTGGAAGCATTTGTGTAGAAGGTTTGGAGCTCTGGTTATTGTTTACCTGCTGTCAAGCTCATCCCTAGCTAGACAGATTGATGTAGAATGGCTCAGATGCAATGCACAAAACCGACTTATCTCAGAAGACTGAGACTATTGTGAATAAAAGAGACAAAAAAAGAAGGTTAGGAGATAATTAAGTTGTAGTTGAGAAGAAGGTTTGAAAATGTCTCCCCAACTCTGTGTGCCCATTATCCCAGTATTTTCTTGAACAGAAGGGTCTGTGATCTAACAAGTTTGGAACACAGTGGCTTAAAGAAATTTTGAAAAATATGCATATTTCCTGAGGGTCAAGTCAGAGTCTTTCCTCCACGAATTCAGTAGTAAAGCCAACAAGTTTAATGTAGCGGCTGTACCGTGCACATACCTCTGACCATCAACCATCATGGGAGTGTGCCTCTTCGAGAGAAATCCTGTGTGTGCATACCCACATGTGGATAACAAGCCTAGGCATGCCCATGCGCAGAATATAGCAAGTCTTAATATAATAGGAACCAACTTAAAACTCTACCTATAAATAAAGAAGAAAGAACTTGAAGACTTTACACTATTTATGAAAGCAGCTGATAAGGAATGTCCACAGAAATTATCAGCGTTTTTTTTTTTTTAAGGTAGAAGAAGGTGACAATTTTCCCTACCCACTGTGTTGCTTGGAAATTTTCTAATTTTCTGTGAACACTTTCTAAGAAAAAGTTGACTAGAAAACATTTGAGATGCAGTGTTCCCATGAGAAGACATGCTGCTCTTGCATGTCTCCCTAGATGCCATGCTGAGGCTGAGGTGGTGGACCAGTGCTGCCGAAAGCTTTCTCTGTTCTAGAGCG
This sequence comes from Zapus hudsonius, assembly GCA_004024765.1. NCBI lineage: Eukaryota > Metazoa > Chordata > Mammalia > Rodentia > Dipodidae > Zapus > Zapus hudsonius. Next base: position 83,274 of record PVHP010000583.1, read on the forward strand.
GTTTTGAGATGTGCCTCTAAGGTGTTGAAAGCCCATCAGAGTTGCACACAACCATTCTATGTCGAGACCCTTGGAGTTTGAAGTCCCCTTCTGACTGTATGAGAAACAACAATGGCAAGTTAGTATGTAACCAATAGCTTTGCATGCTGATAGGCTTCTTAAAATAATGCTAACTGTTACCTCACAGTATCTTTAATGATATTACAACCTAGCTTTCTTTTTGCCTTCTTTATTGCAGTTACATATGGGGCTGATGGCTTTAGGGATTTTCATGCAATAATTCCCAAATCTTTCTCTCGTAAGTATACACTTTGCTTCGAGAAAACAGAAACATGTATCCATTTCATACCAAGTGCCATCCTGTAAATGCTGTGACTTGCATGTTTTCTCAGTCCGAACCTTCCTTTACACTTGAAAAAGTGAGAAAATTCAATGTTTACCTTCCTACCCATCAAACATCCACCAGCAGGAGTTTCATTCATCACATAAAATGCAAAAGAAGGAGTTTGGGTTTTGTTGGGTTTGTTTTGTTTCTGAGACACAGTCTTACTATGCAGTCCTGGTGGGCCTCAGCATGGCAACCCTCCTGCTTCTGCTTCCTGACTGCTGAGATGTGGGGCAGTAAGATTTTGATGGTTGAGAGGTATGGAGAGCAAGAAAGAGGGGTCACGGGGAGCAGAAAGAGAAGCCCCAGGGAAAAGGCTGTGATCATGTCCTTTGCATCCTATACTCTGTCAGCCTCAACGCACGAATGTGTTCTCAAAATAATTTTTTGAAAATTTGTGGGACAGAAGAAAAATACATATGCTTCTCTTGCTCTATGGTGAGAACGTCGTAACTGAGAAGAGAAACTCATAGAATCGGAAGCTGTTCTCTGGTGGTAGGTAGCTCACTATATGAGCAGGCATACAGACCTGCTCTGTTCTGAGCTGTTATAAAAACCGATATTGATTTCATGTTTCTGTTTTAGATATTGACAGCTGATAAATGATGAATACATTTGGACATCTTCCTTTAAAGGAGTGTTCTAAAAAGTGAAAGTGATTTTTTTAAATGAATAGGAAAATGACTACTAAAAGGTTACAACTGAAAATCCTCTTGGGATTTTAGTCTCTGGAACTTGTGTTAATGAATTCTGTAATGTTCTGAAGCAACACCAGGAAGCACGTTATGGTTGTTCATGCCCTTGTGTTATTTGGATTTTTGTGTATGTGTGGTGTTGAGGATTGACCTTAGCCTTGTGCATGCTAAGCAAGTGCTTTATCAACAAGTGCTTGATATATTGTAATATAACTATATCTTTGATATTGAGGTGTCATTATCAGGTGAAGAGAGGATTCTGGCATCCTGGTTGTTTAAAACTTTTGCTATTTAAAGGATTTAGCAGTATGAATTTAAACATCCTTAAAAAACCTTTTTATTGACAGTTTCCATATATGTACATAATATATTTGATCATAATCTCCATCCTATTATCTTCTTCTCTCCTCCACTCACCCCTTCCTTAAACTCAACCCCAGTTTAAGCTCCGAGACAAGATTAAATACTTTTACAGAATATAAAACATTTAAAGAGATCTTTCTCTTACTGATTTTTTTGATTTAACTTTAAAATAACAGCTTGGGATTGATTTCTACAGTATAGGCATATTAGCACACGTAAGTGTATAAATGAAAATATACGTGTGCTCATATGCACATATAAGATGTCAATGCAGGAAAATTGTATTAATTTTTTTAATCGTGTTAATTTTGAGAGGCTCAATCATATCGTTGACATGCTTTGAGAAGACACATGCACAGAAGACTGAGATAAATCATTCTGTGATATGTTTTCATTGGTTTGGGAAAAAGATTAAAGCAGCAGATTGTAATGCCCAAGGAGATTCTTTGGTGAGACCTCTGAGGTGCAAAATAACATTGCATGTGGAGACATATGCACTGAGAGATTTTTCTGAGACATCATTTTGATGCATTTTCTATCTATACATTTATAGAAATTTGTTCATAAAATAATAGTATCTCATTTACTCTCTTTCCTCCCCTCAATCTTCCCAAATTGTAAATATCCTCCTGGTACAAATGGCTGGTTGATCCTAATGATGCCCCCACCCAACAGCAACCAAACTGTTCCAGGCCAATATCGCCACCTTGTGGTCATGTTACAGAATTGTCCTCCTTGATTCTGGACACCCCCTCTCCTTCCTTTGTGTCTCCTCTACCATCTTTATACCAATCTGCGTCCCTAATGTCTGAGGAAATGGTGGATATGCTTGTAACTTGTCTTTTCTGTACCTTTCCATCTCTCTCTTTCTTTACATATCTTTTGTCTCTGACTTCATTCTAATTAAAAGCCTAAAGCATCAAATAAGTGTTTCTAAAAATGTACCTAGGGTCTGGGGAGAAGGTTTAGTAGGTAAAGCGCTTGCTTTGCTATTATGAGAACTTGAGTTGAATCCCTACACCCACATAAAAGTTGGGCCTGGTAACATGCACCTGGAGACAGAGACAGTGAATCCCTGGGGTGCACTGGCTGGCTAGGCTAGTGGAGTCAGTGAGCTCCAGGTTCAGTGAGAGACTCTGTCTTAAAATAAGGGTGGAGAGTTGTTAAATAAGATGTGAAATCAATCTCTGGCCTTCACATGTATGTGTACACAGTGAACATCCCCACACCCACATTCAAACACACCTACCTGCACGTACACCACACACTTGGACACATGCAATAGATCCATAAATTTTAAGTACTTTGCTGAGATAGAAACTTTATATGTTCAATATTAATACCAAAATAAATGGCTCTAATTAATGTTTAAATTCTTTAAATTTTTTGTATTTTTTTTTTTTTTTGGATACAGAGTCTTGTATAGCTCAGGCTGGTCTCAAACTCCCCACATAGCAGACAAGGACTTTGAATGCCTGATCCTCCTTCCTCAATATTCCTAGTGCTGGGATTTCAAGTGTGTGCCACGGCACCTGGCTCTATGAATCTCCTTTAGAGATGACATAGAAACATTGTTCTATAATAATGGTGGCTCACGCAGGAGGTTGAAGTAAGAGGAGTGTCATAAGTTTGAGGCCAGTCTGGGCCATAGAGTGAGTTGCAGGTCAGCATGGGATAGACTGAGACCCTGCTTAAAAAGCAACAACAAAAAGCAAAAGCATCAATATGTGTGTGTGTGTGTGTGTGTGTGTGTGTGTGTGTGTGTGTGTACACATCTGTGTCCCAAATATTCATTTATTCCAAAATATATCTGTAATGTTTTTATTCCATCTGATTCATACTAGTTGCTGTAAGGCTGCTTCCTCCCCCCTTTTCCCACTGAAAATATTGAACATTTTAAACATTTGTGGCCTAAACTCATAATGAGTGACAACTTCAGAATATTCTATCAATGTGAAATCATGTTCTGAGTACCAAGAATTACTTTTCTAATAAATATGAAGACACATTCTGAAAAGGATTGACAGTGAAGAAGAAACAAGCATTTGTAAGCTGGGAATGCCAGTGTGCATTATACCTCTGCATTAGAAGTGTTTAATTATTCACGAGTGCATATCACACTTGGCAGGGAAGCCAGGCTTCTTGGTTCCTGTTGGCCTGAGTTCCTCTGATTCTCCAGGTTCCTCAACTCTAAGCTTTCAAGATACTCAAGGGCTTGTCAGAGTCAGAGCAAGGGTTCTTCTTAGGACTCTCCACTTACTAGTCACGGCAGAAGCCTCTAAACTACATGAGGATAAGGTTTTTTTTCTTCATGTTCAAGTAGCCTTTACTAGGGACTTGAAAACATCCATTGTTAACATAAGCCACATTTATTGAATGAAAAAGCGCGGCGCTTATCCGTTGTCTCTCAGTCACTGGAAGAGCTCAGAGCTTCCGGGGGACACTGGTGGGTACCCACTTCCTAGTCTATATTTAATCACTTCAGCTCAGCACCTTACCAGGTTGTCATAGTCAGGCACACGCCGCTGAGATGAATCTCCAAACCAGGCACGATTTGGGGAGGAAAATATTTATTGAACAGACCCAGGGGAAGTGGAGGAAAAAGGCTGGCCCCTTTCACAGATCCAAGCAGAGACAGAGACAGAAGCCCACCACCAGCACCACAAGCAAGCACACTCCAACTGGCAAACAAAAGGAACTCCAGGCTTGAGCTCAGACTGCTTTTTGCATATGTAAAGCTAGAACTCCAGACCCACCCCAGAAACACCTTAGGGCTGAACCCTAGGATCTGGCCAAGGTGACACACTTCCTCTAGCCAGAACTGGCTGGAGACAATTTACAATTTTAATAAACCTTTAATTCTAATAAACTCTATTGGGGGACATCATTCAAACTACCACACAGGTTCATACTGCCTAAGTAGTGGAGTAGGGATGGGGTTTACAAAATATTTATAAGGATATTCTCTGTGTTCAGAGAGAGTACAGCATTTCATTGAAGCAATGCCAAACTAAGAAGTTCTAGACACAGAACCCTGTTTTCCTGGACTGCTGAACAGAAATCCATCAATTCTCTTCTACATAGACAGAACCCAGTTTGCATTTGTCCTCAAAGATATGAGAACATCTTCCCTGTACATATAGAAAATCTACACACTACTCAGATGTCATACTGACATTACTTGCATTCTTCTTACCAAATGCTCCTGTGTCTGGGCATTCCTTAGACATCACCCACCTCCCAACTCTTAAGAGACCCTGCATTGTGCTCATACCGGCAAGCTTTTAACTCTGGAACATGCAATCATTGCCATGAAATGCCTCCACAAAAACACTGACAGTGCTGCCAATAGAAAGCCCCCTTCTCTGTATCCATTTCTTATGGCCCTTGGCCATGCCCACAGGCTTGTGAAGATACTGTCAGCACCATTTTGCAGAAATTTACACCATCACAGAATCTTTAATTTTCTCTTCCAGTGCTGAAAATTCCTATTGCTGATCATAGAAAGCTGTGAAACATATCCCTTTTATGTTTGTGTGTGTGTATGTATATATATGTGTGTGTATGTGTATATATATGTGTGTGTGTTTATGTATATATACAATTTTAAGATATTCTGAAATCATCACATCACCAGTATGAATTTAGACCAAGTTTGGAATTTTTAATATATGTTCTTGATAGCCATCCATCTTGTATGTATGTCTGTCTAAAATTGCATTCTAGTATCCATACTGATCTCAGGACAACTTGTGAGTGACTCTCGTGTCTCCTGAGTCTCCCTTTTCTTTTACTTCTGTCACATCTGTTAGCAATGTTGCCTCATGGGATAAGAGTGCAGAAGTTATCCCCTAATCATGTCAGTGGTAGAACCAAGTCTTCTGGCTTTGAGGATGTCTGTGGTATTTCAAGCAACATCCATTGCATGCTTCCTCATCTTCCTTCCGGATTCTTCACTTTCCCTCCTTGTGCAAGGAGCCTGCTGAGGCAGAACTTCTGCTCCTAATGCCAGAAACCCAAAGGTTACAGCCGGTGTTCCCCTTCTGTCCTGTCCCTCTCTGAGATGTTTCCACATAGACATCAGTCACACATGCCATAGAGAATCCCAAGGGGTCACAATACTTTGTTATTCTTATTGCTGCAGAAGAACAGTGGTCACGTCTGGCAGGGGCTTCGGTGTCATATATGCAAAAATGTCCTCAGCAAAGCAAGGTCAGATCCATTTAACTAGCCGCCTCCACATTAGTGAAATCGAACTGAGCTGGAACATTCTAAGGGTATCATCCCAACAGGTGAATCGTGTCTTTTTCAGCCATGGGTGGTCCTGGTTTACACGCTTGGTTGTAGCCCTATATCTTAGCTGTCATGGCAGGGGAACTTTCCGTCCCTGCTGTAATTTGTTCCACTGAGTTCTGGAATACCCCCTTCAATTAAATTACCAGGTGGGCAATAATACAGATAATACAAGGTTAAGGAGATGTTCCTATCTTGAAAATGTTTCCAGAGCAAGTTTAACTTACATTTGTTACCTACTGCTGTAACAACATTCCAACGACTAAGCAGAAAGAATATAAGTTCTTTAGTTCATGGTCCTGGAAGTTAAGAAGTCCAAAAACATGGTGTTTGCAGCTTGAGAGGACCTTCTGGCTACATCATAACTTGGCATAAGGTGTCACATGACCAGACGCAGCAAGTGTTCCAGTTCAGTTCTCTCTTCTTCACTGTGAATCAGCTTTGCATTACTACAGTAACTTATAAAGAGAAGCGTGTGTTTGGTTCTGATCTTGCATGCTTCAGGACAGAGCAGACAGAGGTGAGGGCCTCAGATAGAGGTAGGCGAACATATGTCAGAGAAGAGCACACACAAAAGAAGATAGAATGTGGAGAGATCTAGGGACTGTGCTGAGGACCACCCACTAGGCCCTGCCTCTCACAGATCCCATCAGTCTCTAATAGATCACAAAGCCTTTAAGCCATAGCAAGGTTCATACAGACACTGGTGAATAAACTTCTTCCACTCTAGATACCAGAGAATGCTGATTCTAGAGAATTCCATGTCCTTAAGCACCATGGCCTGAGGGGCAAGCCTGCCTCCTCAGCTCCTTTATTAATGACATGGGTGGGATTCAGTCTCTTGTCTGGCCTCTGGAAATGGTTAAGCAGGACCTCTGGTCTGCAAGGTGACCATCTCTGATCAGAATCTTTCAGGGAAAAGCATTTGGAGAATCCTTGCCCCAGGATTTCTCAGCACTATCCTATGACAGGAAGAGACATACAGTAACATGATTCCACCTCAGAGTCCATCCTCACTAGGGGAGGGGAGAGGGGGGCTTCAAAACCCACTTTGGAGCTGGGCCCAGGCTCTCGTCCATTCATCTCATTCGTAAGCACCAATAGGAAGACCTTGGCAGTTAAGTGGTGAGAAGTGTAGCACTAAGGGCTGATGGCCTGCAGTTGCCCCCCAGCTGGGACACTTGCCAGCCATGTGACCCTAGCAAACTGTTTGACCTTTTGTGCCTCTGCTTCTTCAGCTATGCAATAGGATGAAAGTGGGACTTCCCTTGCAGAGTTTTTGTGAAGGTTAAATAATAAGCACAATTCAAGCGCTGGGGCCTGGTACAGTGTTGGGGTCAAGCCGAGTAGAATGTTCTGTAGAATGACAGTGTGGGGTGGATATCAGTCCATGTTCCAGTTCCAGTCCTACACTCTGCACCTATCTGATACTCCTCTGAATCCTCCTGGCTGCCCTGGTGAGCCAGAACTGTGATAATACTTCCCCTGTTTGTGGATGAGGAGCAAGACACAGAAGTTACATGAGTTGCCTAACACCTCTGTACTTTTCAATAAAGGAGCGAAGACCCTAGTCCAGTCACTTGCCTTTAGTACTGTTGGACCCCAGACACCCCAGTCAAGAAGAATTTGGTGAATAAGGTCATCTTAGAGGGCTATGATCTATGTGGACTGCTTAAAGCAGATGTTCTCGGCTGTGAGTTCAAACACACTGCTGGACTCACCCCATCCTTCGTGAATCAGCATGGCTGGGGGACACAGGAGTCCATACTTCTGACATGTTCTTCAGTCATGTCTACCCTACTTCTCTGGGGACTAAACTTGGAAGAATCCTTGACTGAAAATGCTGATAAAAAATTATGTCATCACTGTGGGGTGTGGTGGCACACACCTTCGATCCCAGCACTCTGAAGGCAGAGGTAGGAGGATCACTGTGAGTTTGAGGCCAGCCTGAGACTACATAGTGAATTCCAGGTCAGCCTGGGCTAGAGCGAGACCCTACCTTGAACTCCCCCCCCCAAAAAAAAATTACGACACCAATCACATTGGTTATTTTACTCTTACAAGTCTGTAAAAACAGTGGGTAAAATTATGGGTCCCAGTGTGACCACAGTTTCTCCTGGTCATTACACGTGGGGTTCCCCGGTGTACTGTTCGTATTTCAGAAGAATGTGTGTGAGGTCTCTTATTTTCTTTAGGAAGGAAAATAAGCAAATGGTGGAATTGACATGTCATTTACACATGATGCAAAGTCAACAGCAGTTTTTAATCTTCCTTACACCACCCGTGTCTTCCTGTTTGCATGACTCTCACCTGTCTGTTGCATTCATAACCTGCTCCAGATAACCCTTCAGCCAGTGAAGGATCTGTAAGAGGGACGGCCCTGTTCTAGGGCGCAGGATTGAGGTGTCTCACTGTAAGATAAAACGAATGCTGAATAAAAAGGAACCTGAATTTGCTAATTTTGTCCCAAATTCAGTAATGTTCAGATGAATGTGCATAAGAGGGTGTTAGTGAGCCAAGACCCATTTCTCAGGGACTGTGCCCAATGAGCCCACCAGTCCTAGAGAGAGGGATTTGAATGACTAAATACTAACTTCCTACTGTCAGGTGCTCCTCTGGCAAGGAGCACATAGGATTCAGCTCTGGGTCCCTCTTGAAATCCCACAGGGCTGTGGGTCTGGTGAGGGCCCCACCCCAAATTACTGACGTTTTGCTGCGATGTTGCTGTTATGATCTCTTTTGCAATGACACTGAGTGACCTCCTGTGTTGTCTCTTTCAGCCAGTAATGTTAAAGTAGAGACTCAGAGTGATGAAGAGAATGGGCGTGCCTGTGAAATGAATGGGGAAGAATGTGCGGAGGATTTACGAATGCTTGATGCATCGGGAGAGAAAATGAATGGCTCCCACAGGGACCAAGGCAGCTCGGCTTTGTCAGGAGTTGGAGGCATTCGACTTCCTAACGGAAAACTAAAGTGTGATATCTGTGGGATCATTTGCATCGGGCCCAATGTGCTCATGGTTCACAAAAGAAGCCACACTGGTAAGGCCTGGCAGAGTTTCTCCTTTAGTGGCCTTGAGGAGGTCTTGGGGGTTGAAAGGAGCAAAATGTGCACTGCAACCAGGGGTTCAGCACAGTAGCAGAGCAGCCGCTGAACACAGATACCACAAGAAGGGGGCACAGGGCCAAGTATGGCGCTGGACCAGGGCAGGGGTTGCAATCCGCATTTATATTCTGGAACAGTAATTGAAAGGACTTCTCCATATGTGCCTAGTCAACCCTACAAATCAAAAGAGAAAGTCAGCATGTATGTGAGGGGCTGATAAGCTTGCTGAGTCATCTCAGTCACAATGTTGGTCCTCGTGTTTTACATGACCAACCTTCACAAAGCAAGACCAAGTGGTATAGAATATACCAAAACTGGCTTCACAAATTTTCCACTGAAAAACTATGAATAAAATACGTGTTTTAGTCATATTGAGCACACAGAGTTCCTGTTCGGAGACATCAGTGAATGGTGGCCGAACAGCTTTTAAAATGGCCTTCTTCAGAGGGAGTGCAGCTCAATTGACAGATGGCTTGCCCGGTAACACTGAGTCCCTGGGTCAGATCATTATATTACGACTAGTTTTCACCTCACATTGGTAAGGGATTTATGCCAGACCCCTGCCACATGGAAAGGTTTGTGAAGACTTTGGGAGGATTAGAGAATGTAATATTCTCCCGACTCCATTTAGTGTTCAAATGCTGTGCTCACCCCTGCCGTTGGGGTGTGGAAAGCCTGACCAAACCTCACCTTGTCCCTTAAAGTCCAGCTGGTTGAGCAGTCAGCTAAACAGAACCATCACAGTGCCATCACAAAGGCCACTGAAGTGTCTTAGAAGTGAAATATCAATGATACTGCATTGAATTGCATGTATAAGACATCGTTTGAACTGAACAGAAACTTTAATCTTCTTTCCATAGGAAATTTCCTGAAAGGTATGTGAAACATGATGAGCTAACCAACTCTTAGAGTCACAGAAAGCTTGCAAGTAGAGCAGCACTGCCTGGGATCTGGCATCTTTGGGGCATCTGAAACTAGCACCTGCCACTCAGAAACCAAACAGATGCAAAGCTACTTTGGTGAAACAGTGATAAGATTTTATAAGAAATCTCAGGAAAATAAGGAGGATGACCTGAAGATTATAGCTCAGTATGTTTCTTACATGGCCAAACAAATGTATGTTTATCAAAAATTAAGAAGTAACTAAAAATGCATTAAGCAAAAAGCTGTGTTATAAAACAATATAGACATTTGTAAAATTGTAATTTTTATATACACATAGAAGCCACTTCCGAAACAATATATTCCACTTAAAATATATGTAGAAAATCATAAATAAATTTATGTTTGTAGATGTTCATCTCCAACAAAAAAAAACGTAGCTCCTAAAATTGGGCCAATTTGGCTCTTTTGAATGGGCACCTTAATCCTCAAATTACACCCTGAAATAGACCTATCACATGGAACACAAAGAAAAGTGTGAGGGTAATCCTATTGAGGTGGAAATTAGAATAAAGGTGAGGTGTTGTGTTAGACACTCAACAGGAGACTCTGGGATCTATAGTAATTCATTTACGATGAGGAATAAACCTCACAAATGAATTATTTTCCTACTAATTCATGTAAAGCCTGGCTGTACAATGAATATTCTTTTAAATAAGTATTTGATAAGTGAATCAAATTCTGGCATACTAAACCACCAAATGTAATGACTACCTACCCTGATTAAAAGAATAACTACATTTAATGAATAAACCTGCCACACACAGATTTACAAGTGGTACCTGCTGTTACCACACACTTCCCCCACAAATAGCAACCAAGTGTCACAACTCCCCAAAATGCTGAGTTCTTCATTTATTCAACAGATAACTTCCAGAAAGAAAGGCATACCATCAACTGTATGGATCCTACCTGGCCTTTTGCTTAAAAAACAAGGAAACCCCTAAACAGTGCACTTGTATCTTCTCCATAGTATATCCCCATATGCATGAATACACAAGGCTAAAAGTAGACATAGAAACCACATTTGCCCATTATGTTTGAGGAACTAGACATGCCAGATAGGCTTTTATCTTCATGGGTCTAGGCAGAATATATCAGCAGTGGCAGGCTTTCTGTGTCCCCTATTACACAGCAGGTAAAGTACAGGGTTTCTCCAACTTGAAAGCAGCTGTGAATGACAGGCTCTTATTCAGATCCTATGGAAAGGCTGGAGGCCTGGCCATTTATAAGAAGTTCCCAAGGACACTGGGGTAGGGAGTCCAGAGCATGCAAAAGTGATGAAGATGTGCTGTAGAGGAGCAAGCTGTGACCAGGACCACCTGGATGGCCTTTCGGGAGCTTAGGTAGCATGTGATGCCCCTGTGGTAAGGTAGGAAGTGCACCATGACCTCGGTTCCTCCCCCTGCCCATGATCCAGTCATCCAGGCTCAGGCTTCCTCAGTCTTTCCCTGGTGATCTCCCAATGTGGAGCCCTGGCCCTACCCATCTCACCTGGGTGAAGTTCCACTGCACCATTTTCTGAGTAGCTGGTGAGCATCGTTGCTTCCCATCTTTTGTGTTCAGTTTCATGTTGGATTTCGGTGCCACAACCTCACCATTCCCACCAGCATTTCAGGGTGAGTGTGAGAAGCAGACACATGGTGATATGTAAGACACAGAGTGCAGAGTGGACCCACCAGTGTTCAGAAAATCATTATCCTAAATAGTAAAGCCCAAGAAATGGCCCTACACATCAAGTCCCATCTAGTGGATGAAGAGCATCTGTTCCAACCCCCCCCCCCCCCCCCCGGGCCCAGCCCAAAGTGCAGTTCTGCCACATACACAGTGACAACACATCCACACATCCATTCTTGCTGGTCAAACATTTCCAAATTCTCCTTCAGAAAGGCCCTCAGAAGTTCTGACAGCTACACAACCATGAAGACTTCCTTTTGTACCCAAAATCAGAGGAGTTTCAAGCATTCCAAAAGAAACCCCAGCCAGGAAAATGTGTAGACTACTAGGGTGAGAACTAAATTTGGCATTTCTGGCATTCAACTCCTTGTCCCAGTTAAGTGAAAGTAGATGCTAGCTTTGAGATACTTGAGCTTTTAGCCTCAGTAACAGGCTATTGACCTTCAAGGAAGCAGGCCGTGACCACCAGCATCCGAAAGAGAACACACACAATGGTGCCGTGTCTCATAGACCTGCACCTTGGATGTGTCCTAGGTGTGGAACACCCTGTGTGGCCCCTCTTGGGAATGCTGCCTTCAAGATCCCCTTTCCCTAGGATGCACATGCCAATGGATTTCCAGGGAAGCCTGCCTTGCAGCAGGGATTAGAACACCAGAAAAGTAGAACCCTCCAGGATGACTGACTCAAATGAAGAAAGACCTCAGTCTCTAAGGGATGGCTGCCTTTCCTCCCAGCACAAGGTTGACATGCTTGGAATCTTCTGTCCTCTCAGCTTCCCACTCTGTTTTCCTGAGAGACAAAGCCTTTGAACACCTCCCCAGTGTTCTTTTGCATGCTAGGCACAAGACTGAGCTACATGGCTTTGGGTCACTCCACAGACACACTTGGATCACCAGGAATGTGTCCCACATCCTTACTATGGACATTTTTTTGTGTGTGTTATGGGCTTTCCCAACTGGCCTTCCCACCCAGCCTGGGGATCCTCCCTGTCCAGATAAGAGTTGTGGCCAGAGGTATATGTCAGCTCCTCCAGCTGGGTCTCCCTGTACATGTAGTCACTCTCCTTTTCACTTTTCCTTTTGTTCAGTTGAAATTAAGCACGGGTTTAATGAACACATGCCATGAAGGCCCAGCTCTAGGCTGTTTACCTCATTCCAGGGTCAGCTGTCTACTCAGTACTCAGAAAGGTGGTTTGTCATCACTCTACCTGAACCCATCTCTCTGTTCAGCTGAGGCCGATCTAGACAAAGTTGGGGAAATAATGACTCCATCCTGGCTAGCTGGCATCAATACTCCACTGACTAGCCTTTGGTCATCAATATTGCTGTAAATTAGATTCAACTTTTACACCAGCTCTGACCACTGAAAAAGACTAAGGATCATAAAAAAATTAAGTGTCAGTACAGAATTTCAAGTTTAATTTGCAGTGGATTTTAATAGTACTAGATACCACTTAATTACTTTCAATGAATGGTCTCTTCCTCACCACCGTTAATCCTTTGGGAAAATGGTTAAGTAGGTATTTTGACACATTCTTTATTCCTAAGAAAACTATATTCTCAGGGCACTTGATGGTGTCTTCCTTACATTGTAGTCTTCCCTTTAATGAAGTATATGTCTCCTATATTGCTCTAGCATTGAGTATGACAGCCCCATCACTTCTTTACATGGAAGTTCAAGGAAGTGTCTTTGCATTAGGTGTTTAAGACCTGTGATGAGACCTAAGCCCACCAGGACAACAGGATATTGCTTTTCCACAAACAACTGTGCACCGTTGCCAAGCCCAGGTTATGAGCACACACTCTCTAGAGATCCCAGGCTTTTCTCAGACACAAAGTCGATAGTACTTCCCTTGCAAGGATCCTTCAACGACAGTTAAGCGGACCTTGTCTTCCATGGGTATAGACAAATGAGAGCTCCAAGGGTCTCCAAGTTGTGAAGCAAACAGAAGGCACTTAGCCTCAAGGCAGCTTTGACTTGTGCTGTGTGCTGGAGACTGAGGACTTTCCCTGGGAAGATGGCCCTCACAGCCCTGTTTCTTAACTAACTTCTCATTGTATTCAATCTTTCTCCAATCTCTCTCTCACCCTCGTACTTTCTCTGTCTGTCTCTCTCCTGATTTGCCTGCTTAGGGACAGACAGGTAATGGAGAAGAAATTGAAAGGGAAAATACAGGGAAAATGTAAATGAAAGGAAGTTATTATAACTGTTATAATGAAGTGCCTTTCATTTAAATATAAGAATGTAACGCTGAAATGAACTTGTGATCCTGAAATGCATTTTTAATGAGTTCCCTTTTTATTTTGCTGCTTCAGTGGCATATTTTAAAGACCCTTTGAAAAAAGCCACATTAAAAACCCCACCAAATGCCACAACACGCAAAATTGGATATTGGTTTATTCCAAAACTGCTGATCAGGAAGAGTGGCTCTTCATCACAAAATGTTGCAGTCACTTTATTTAAATGAGTTTGAATTTGCATTGTGATGTGCCATTCTGATTTAGGGAAAAAAAATTAGATTTTCAGATCAAATTGACCCAGCCAGTGAAGCGTTAAGGAGCTGGCAGGTTTAGTGTGAAAGCCGCATGTTCTATCAAACCTGCAGCCGGTGGAAGTCACCAGGCCCATGGGAAACAACTTTCTCGCAGAGGGAGGCTGTCTTCCCATTGCTGTCCTGGCCCTGTTCTCACCCAGCTCTTCTCTGCCCTCCTTGCCCAGGAGAACGGCCTTTCCAGTGCAACCAGTGTGGGGCCTCCTTCACCCAGAAGGGCAACTTGCTTCGTCACATTAAGCTGCACTCGGGTGAGAAGCCCTTCAAGTGCCACCTCTGCAACTACGCCTGCCGCAGGAGAGACGCCCTCACCGGACACCTGAGGACACATTCTGGTAGGTCCCCTGGGCACAGAGGGAAATGCCAGGCCCCATCAGGAGCCTCCACAGCTGCTTGGTGGGGGCCTCCAGATGATGTGCTCTGTGCTCCCAAGGTCTTTCTGGTTGTCCTCCACTTTACCCAGTGTCAGCCACCCCGGCTCTGCCTTGACCTCCTACTGATGATCCAATTGAACCAGAGGAAATGGGTGGGGGATATGCACACAAGGAAGTCCCACCTTTGCCATCTATTTCAGAAGAGGCAAATGGGGATTTCCTCAAAGGATTTCCACAGGTGTGCTGCTGGTGCCCCAGAGTTTCCACACACATTTCTTTGTGTTCAACATCAGCCACACTGATCACGGGCTTCTGTGGAGGTGACAACAGCAGTGGTTCAGAATGTACTTACCAGCTCAGGCACACTGCCCAGACCAGAGTAACTCTTGTGCCAGAAACCAAATGGAGGCCTTGGTGGGACAGGCCATGTGAGCTGCCTGTAGACTGAAAATGGCAGGATTGCCTTGGAAGGTCATGCCAGATAATCGGGAGTAGAACGTGAACCCATAGGTACCCGACAGCTGTCAAAACTCTCCAAACCTGTGTCACACAAATTAATCTTTAGATCACATCTTCTGTGTCCCCACAAGCCTCATGTTAGAGAAAGGGGTCTTGGTCAGCCACTGTATGGAAGGTTTCCCTTCAGTGTGGTCTATGGGAAGTGCCCACACAGTGTTCTACTCTTTCTAGTTGGGGAAACTTGGTATCATGTGCTATAAGTGTCTTTGAGGGTAGGAGGTTGATGGCCCTTATGCCTGCCCTCCCACCCAACCCAGCCAGCCATCAGCGTGCCATTGCTTAGTGATTTCTCAAACAGCAACCACATCCACCAGGCAGGTGATGTAGGGAGGGGGATCCTCAGCCCAGCTCCTTCCCGCTGCCAACATTCTCCCAAACATAAAAGAAGCACATTTTATGGGGCTTTCAGGTTTTAGAGACCTTGAATGTGCCCATCTCTATGTCTCCATGTCTTGAGCCCCTCAGGAGAGATAAGCTCATATGAGTGCCAGCATCCTACCTATGTGTGACATGGAAAAGTGTTGAGGGCTCTGTGGGGGCAGAAAAGGAAGGACAGTCTGTCCCAGCAGGAGAACCAGGAGAGATTCCCATGGGAGGAGGGCTAGAGCTTTTGTTCAGGCTCATCTTGATTTTGCACTAGGGGGAGTCTACAGTGGTGCATATTTTAACCACTGTTGGCCAGGGCCTTGTTCTGATGAGTGGTCCCCACCAGCAGTGTATGCACTCAGAGAGCTTTAGGGAAGAAGAGGAGTCTTGGGGCCCTGAGCCATATTTTCTGCAGTCCATCTTTCTCCCTGACTATTAGCATTCAGGAGGCTCCCCAAAGCTCAGAGCAGAAAATTGTGGTTTAGCCAAGCCTCTTAACACCTGCCCAGAAAGGAGCTGTTTCTGAGGGGCTGCCCCTTCATGCTGCAGGCAGATCAGCAGAGGCTGCAACCTCCCTGTCCTGGGTTGGGCATAAGCTCAAGCCTAGGAGGGATTTGCTTCTGAAACACAGGGAAAACAGAAGGCCCCTTGAGATGCACATGACACTGTGTTTACATGTGTTTAGCGATCAGCATTTGAGGTCCACTGGGATGGAGGGGACAGTGTTGCCAGGAAGGAAATGACATACAGGTCTGTGTAGGTTTTGGCTATGAGAATCATGTGGGTCATACTGTGCTACTGGGCAACATTCAAAAAAGCAGCTGCACACCTGTCATGTATAAAGAATCACATAGATGCAGACAGGATGACAGCCACACTGCACTTGGGTTGTCAGCAAGCACAGCTTCCCAAGCCAGAGGGAAATGCAAATGCCCACTCAGGTTGATGCCAACTGAAGCATCACTACCCTTGGACTCTTCACACATACCAGTCCTTAAAATGTAAGGTGGCATTACTCTCTCTTCTTTCCTGTGAAGTTACATAGAGAGCAGGGTGTTTTGTGTTATTCCGCCTCCACTCTTACTGTATTGTAGTGTCCTCCTCTCAGTAGGGCTAATGACTTGAGTAGTTACATAGAACAGGTGGTAGGCTCCAGGCAGTTCATGTCTGCTATGGATTCACCAGTGAGCTAACAGACCTGGTGTGCCAATGATTCTGCTGTCCTATGCCCTTGACATGCACAGCTCTTGGAGGAAAGAAAGAATGTGTACAGTTCTTCTGAGACAAGCAGACTTCATCCTCTGTTTGCAAATTCCAGGGTAGCAATGCCCTTCCCTTACTAAGGACCAAGTCCATGTTTCATTAAAAACTAGGATCAACCACATAGCTTTCCTTAGCTTCTGATGGCAGAGTTTGTTCCATGCTGATAGGAAGAGGAGTTTAGGTAGGGGTAGGCCCAGGAAAGGAGATGTTCCTTCCTCACTGCTTACTCAAAAGCTGCAAACTTTGCTCAGGACTTTTCTTCCCCACTTTGAGGTTTAGTTCAGTTGCTTACAGTGAGCATAATTCTTGTGCTCTAGGGTTTAAATCACACACTGAGAAAAATACATATTCAGACACTGTGCCATTGATTCCATTTTGATCATGAATTCACCAATGTGATATATATTCCAGGAAAAGACATGGCATAGTTATCTATATTCTATGAAGTTCTAAGACAGTTCTTAATAAGATATGTAATTTTAGACAACATTCCATATTTAATCATTATTTCCTAGTGTGTGAAATACACCACTATCTCTAGATAAAAGTTCTCTTGATAATTTCTCTATTGATTGTTCTAGAAGGGAAGTTTGGGTTTTCATGTTAACTTCATAACTTCTTTCACTTAGGAAAGCAATTTAATTAGTGTAAATTTCAATCAGTTCAGACTTTGATATATGTTAAATCAATCAAATTGGTGTTAGAATGGAAGTTTACATTCCTCATATTAGTAATTGAGGAAATTTTATCTTAAGATGATGTTTATTCAAGTCTTTAAACACAGGCATTATGTAGATTTCTCTCTTGTTTTCTTTTCCTAAAACACAACTCAATAAAATCCAGGAAGAACTAAACTCATAAAAAATAACATTGCCCCCATAGGCTAGCCACTAGCCATATGCGGCACTTTCATTTTATTAAGTTCATATTAAATAATATCAAGACACCAGTCCTTTGTGATACTAGCCATACTTGGAAAGCCCAATAACAACTGTGGCTGGTGGCTACCCCGTAGAATGGCATAGTGGATGCCATGTTGAAGAAACATGCGGAAAATGCTTCCATCGTTATAGTGGGTTCTGACAGACAGGGTTGATGCAAAAGTTACATTCTCCTAGTGTCATTTGGGGATAAGACATAGGGTTTCAATAATCTCTGTTTCCGTAAAAATATTTTTCCTTGCATGTGAAAATACATTTAAATTTTTCCACATACATGAAATACATTCTGTAATTTGTCACATCACTTTCCAATTTATATTTACATGTTGTGCACTTTTAAGCAAAGTATTTTGTGTTATACAGTGTAATGTTCATTTGTGTTATATAAGACAATTTGAAAATAACTGCCTATTTCATTAAAACATTTTACCTAAGGGCTTAGCGACCTTGAATTGCCTAGTTTAGCCTCATGAACTGTGTTCACCTTGTTTGCATTACATGTAGCCCCAGTGTGACTCAAGACCCATCTACAGACTACTGAGAAGGGAGGCCCACCCTGGGAGTGAATCTGTAGACTGTCTGGCCTTCCTCATGTCTCAGTCCACTTATAACACAGCAATTCATCTCTACCCACTGAAGGACAGACTTCAAAGGAATTTGATAGCACAGTAGGTAGATCCGATGAAAACAGTAGTCACATAAATTCTTGGCCTAACCAATGAGTCCCCTGGATACTAGCATTTTTAAATTTTGGAATTTTGACCAAGTCCATAATACTCATAGGTCTCAAGAGTAATTTTTTTCCACTTTTTTTTTGTTATAATTGTATTGCATGCATTCCCATGACACAGAAGACCGATGTTTAATTTGGGGTCTTAAACTCAATTGTGTTTTCTGCAGTTGGTAAGCCTCACAAATGTGGATATTGTGGCCGAAGCTATAAACAGCGAAGCTCTTTAGAGGAACATAAAGAGCGCTGCCACAACTACTTGGAAAGCATGGGCCTTCCAGGCACGCTGTACCCAGGTAAGCTCTGAGGCTCCCTGCCGGGCTGGACCCCTCTCCTCACAGACAGGGTGAGGAGGGACCTTTTGGGCCAGTCACACACACACTGCACTTTCACTAGGAACACCACACTCTGCTTCTCCACTTTCCCAGTCTCCTCTGACCAGACAGTGCTTACCATAGCCCTTCCTCTTCAAATCCAGAGAAAAGCCCAAGATAGTGGTGAGACTTAAAAGGTATTATATGCAGCGATTTTCCCCTTTTTTGTTTGTTTTTTTTTGGGGGGGAGGGTTGATTTTTAAGCCTAGAGGAATGGACTTCAGTTCAGTGATGATGAATCTGCCTGGTAGGCAGGAGCCCCAGGTCTGATCCCCAGCACCACAAAAACCAGGAAAGATGCAGATAATTAAATTCAGTGAGTCACACACACAAGAAAGAAAATAAGACATCTTAAGTAGAAGAAAGAGGGCAAGAAGAAGGGGTCAGCAGAAGGGGGCTGGGGAGGGGGGCAAGAGAAAGTAGTGGGAGGGGATTATGCTCAAAATATGTTACTTACATGTGAAAATTGTCAGTAAAATAGAGAAAACAGGAATGAAAAGCGTAAAGCAACAATTGCCTTTTTGTGCTTAGTAATTCAAATATGATGTAATATTATTAAACTAGTGTACTTACTTATTTGAGAGAGTTGGGGGGCATATATGGGCACGCCAGGGCCTCTTGCCACTGCAAACAAACTCCAGATGCATGTGTCACCCTGTGCATCTGGCTTTTTTATGTGAGAACTAGGGAATTAAAGCCGGAACATCAGGAATTGCAAGCAAGTACCTGTAACCACTGAGCCATATCTCGGACCTTGAAAAACTAGCTTTTCGTGATAAGGATCAAATAAAAATAGTCAGACTGTGACCTCAATCACTGGTCCAGAGGGAGTGTTGAGTATACATACCAGGGGATGCTGAGGGCTTGAAGCTAGCTGTGGGATGAAAGCTAGGGATGCGTGATTAAGTATTGCTCTGTAGTGAGAATCAGTTTCACTCTAAAATGCTCATTTGTCCCCAGTGGTGCTCAAGTGATTTGGAACACTGCTCCTATTTTTTCAATTTTTATTTTTGACACCTTCATATAGGAATATAATGTACCTTGATATCATTACCCCCATTTACCCTTTCTTGTCCCCTTCCACTAAAGCACTTCTTCCCAATTAACCCCCGCCCTGCTTCCTTCCTCGCTGGCTGCTGTTGTTGTGACTGAGTTAAATTAGTTTCCTGTATGAGAATGGGTGGGAGGATATTTACTGGATGGTGGCAAATTACCAATGGCTGCACCACTGAACACTAGATTCTTCATGTCTCAACAACGAACTACCATGAATTACTCTGAAAGAAGTGGGGTTTATGAGACCTCCCCTTCCATAATGAATTATTGACAGGCTCAATCTTTTGCAGAAAACCACAGTTTCTGTGAGTTCATGAGTCCAATGGCCATGTTGTATCCAGAAGACTGCATTCCGCATCCTCCTCTCCAACCTCCTGTCCTTTCACTCTTTCTGCCTCTCTCCTTCCCCAAGTTCCCTGCAGGCTTCCGTTTTGTCCAACAAGGAGCCATCATTTGACCGCATTGTGACTTCAGACAGAGCCAGGAGCACTGGCAGTTAATTATGTTGGGTTCTTACTGCCTCAAGCTGCATCAAGATATGCAACATGGTCATAAACACCAGAACCAGTACGTTAGTCAGCTTTCCATCACTGTAATGATTGCCTGGGATGATAGACTTAGGAAAGCAAAGGGTGATTTTGCTCACAGTCATGGTCAGGTGGGTGCTTCAGATGGAGTGAGGCAGCACATCGTGATGAAGGTGTGGGGTGCAGCGTGATCCCTCACTCATCATGATGAGGGTGTGGGGAGCAGTGGGATCCCTCACATCACAAGCCAGAGAGCAAAGAGGAGAGAAAGGGACTGGGTTCCCCATAACTCCTCTGAAGGAGCACTCCCAATGATCTAAGGACCTCTCCCAAGAATCCTACCCCTCAAAAGTTCCACCACATCCCACTTGTATCACCCAAAAGAATAAGCTTCCAGCCTGGGCCTGCGGGGTCATTCCAGCTCCAAGTTATCGCTGCAAAGCCATGTTTATTTCACCCTTCCCAACACCTAGCCTTTGTCAGTATAGGCAATTTCTAAACAAAGGAATTTGGCACTGAGAGGAACCATAAGAAAGCTCTAACAAAAGTCCTGCTGGGTTTTGTGTGGGGCTAGGAGAGCAGCAGCAGGTCAGAGTCTTGGTCACATCTGCCCTGCAGTGCTAGGGCTTGTTAAACAGGTGCCTTTTCTTGAGCAGCTCCCTCTCCTGTCCCTCCATGTCGCTCAGAAGCCGTCAGTGCTCAGAGGGACAGTCAAGTCAGCTGCTCCCTCTTCAATCCCACTCAGTTTCTGTTCACTCAGTAAAAACTGTGTTTAGCTTAAAAGATGAAGGAGAAGGTTAGTTTTGTTTAGTGAAAGCAGTGTGGTCCCTTGTTACACTATCCTGATATCCTATTGAAAAAAAAAATAAGAAGTTCCTCTTTCACTTCATGTATTGATGACAGAGGAAAAGTATTGGGTTCACCTCTCCCTAATGTGGCCCACTTTCAGGGTCAAGACTGCAGAGGCTTTGTAGTGTGGTGGGAGGATCTCCCACCTGAAATGTGGGGCACGTGGGCCAGTCATTAGACCTGATTTACAGAGAAGGAGAGACATGTAAGTGACCTTCTTAGCTTGGTGGGTCATGTGGATGACTATTTGAATTGGGTCATATGGGTTTATGTGTCGCCTCCTTTTAATCATGTACAGGCTATATATGTTGAGCTATTTGTACTGTTAAAAAAAATGCCAACAGCCTGGTATGGTATCTTTAATCCCAGCATTTAGGAGGCTGAGTTAGGAGGACTGCCATGAATTTGAGGCCAGCTTGAGACTACACAGTGAACTCCAGGTCAGGCTGGGCTAGAGCGAGACCCTACCACAAAAAAACTAAAACAAAATAAAAATACCAACAACTGGAATACCAATAACTGGAAATACAGGTTTAAGCGTTTTACTGACAGTTACATAAAGACAATATACCATGATCATAATCCCCTCCCACAACCCCCCCATACCCTCTCCACTGAATCCTGTCTTCTTTCTAACTAGTCTTTGACTTTGATATCATCATTTTCCCTCCTATAATGTAGGTGTTGTGTAGGTAACATCAGCCACTGTAAGGTCATGAATACCACAGCCACTTTGTGTCTTGAAAACAGTATTGCAAAGTATTCCTACCCTTCTTTTGGCTTCCATGCTTTCCAACACCTTTTCCACAATGGTCTCTGAGCCTTGGAGGGTGTGATAGAGATGTCTCACTTAGTGCTGAACACTCCACTGTTACTTCTTCTCAGCGTGTTGGTGAGTTTTGGGTCACCTTCATCTGAAAAGAGAAGCTTCTCTAATCAAAAAGGGAGAGCAGCATTAATATATGGGCATAAACATAAGTATTTACAGGGCATTTTGGTGGGCATAATAAATCCTTTTAGGCGAATAACAGTAGTAGTTTCCCCGATAGGTCTTGTGACTTCCCCTAACATAGGCTTTTGATTAGGTTAGTACCAGGCAGGAATTCCCTCTGGTGGAGCAGGCCTCAAATCCAATCAGAGAGCAGTTAGTTTCTCCCATAAGAGACATGCCACCACTGCACCAGTTGGTACATTTTGCCTATCTGGCCACCTGCAAAGCTTGCAGGGCCCACTGCTGGTTAGGACCAAGGCTGCATGCTTCACAGCTCTTTCCAGCATTCTGACAACTAGTTAATAGGGAGGAGGATTCCAGATCCATCCATTTCCCTGCAAATATTGTCATTTCATTTTTCTCTACAACTGAATAAAACTCTGTAGTATAAGTATACCACACCCTCATTATCAGTTGATAGGCATCTAGCTATTGTGAATAGGGATGACCAAGTCTCTCTATTGCAATGTATAGAGTACTTAAGGTATATGCCAAGGAGTGGAGTAGCTGGGTCATATGGGGAATCTATTTTTAACTGTCTTGGGAACCATCACACTGTAGAAATATGGGGTTTTAAAGTGTTACTTATAACAGCAGCAAATACATACAGTACTTAGGAATCTTCTCAGGAGAGCACACTGCAGAAAGCTACTGGCCAACCCCAGGCAAGGAGGAAACAGGAAGATGGAAGAGGCAGAAGAGACTGGACACTATCTTGTATACCCTCCCCCCAAATCAAGGCATGGTTTTGTCATAAAATTATTTTGTAAATCTTGTTGGAATTTGGTATCTATATATCCTAAAGTGTGTCAAGTCTATAACTGCATGAAAATGTACTTGTGACAAATGAAACTCTTTGAAGAATAAAGACATAAATCAATGACAGAACTAAGATAAACCTATTGGAGATCATATGATAAAGCAACACAAAATGTTTGAAAATCTTTGGGAAGGAAGAAATGCCAGGCGGAAAGAGGGATGGAAAAACTGAATAGACTTTAAAAGAAAAATCATTACAATGTCAACTCCTTAAACACCGGGATATATATATGAAATGAAATGAAAGTTCTATTTGTAAACTAGAAGTCAGGCTAGATAAGACTATCTGGGACACAAAGTTGTATTCTCACTTAGGGAAAGGACCACTGATACAGAAAAGCAGAGCTGGACTAGACCAACTGAGGCATTTACTTTCATGATCACAGAGCTTCCAACCTTGTCTAACTGCTGTGTGACAATGAATTTGCTCCAAGCCAAGGATTAGATTTTTGTGTTTCTTCTCCATGGTGCCAAGACGTGCTGTGGGACCCTAAGTGGACATGGTTCCTGCATCTGTGTTCCCTGTACAGTTGGTCACTTGGATCTGACAGTGTTTGGTTCTCAGACTTGTCAGGATTGATCCAGAGTTTCCAAGGCTCACACAATAAGCATTCTGTTTGCTCTTTTGGTCTTATAGATCATATGGGCTTGCATGTGTGGGAGGAAAGAGAGTTAGCAGGTAGTGGTCACTGGCACTGCAGGTAGAGTCTGTCTGTCAAGGTGCTGGGAGGGTGAGAATCAGTCCTGAGGAAGGGTCTGGCTCTTGTAGGCACTTTAACACTGAACACAACAGGATCAAGGAAACGCAAGCATTTCTAAACTGGCCTCTCTGTCTTTGGCTTTAGTCATTAAGGAAGAAACTAATCACAGTGAGATGGCAGAAGACCTGTGCAAAATAGGACCGGAAAGATCCCTTGTGCTGGACAGACTAGCAAGCAACGTCGCCAAACGTAAGAGCTCTATGCCTCAGAAATTTCTTGGTAAGAGTTAAATGTTTGCTGTCTCTTAACAACTATGTGTGTGCTATGTAAGCAAAAGGAAGTTATTTAAAGGTAGAGGAAAGTAAAAAAATCTTAATTTTTAAAAGGACAAGTAGTTAGCCTATTTTTTAATAATAATTTTCTTCAAATTAATAAACCTTCTTCCACCAGGAATTTCTCAGATGTGATTTTGCAGCATCTGGGGCCCTGGTGATGCGCCTGTTGGTCTCTGTCCCTCTGAGGGTGGCCAGGTCACTGAGTCTTAACAGTGAGAGCCAGAGGCCCCTGCAGGGCAGGGTGCCCACATGCCTGCTGCCCCATTTTTCAGATTCCCATTTTTCACAGAAAGCCATAGTGCTCTCCTCATGGAGGCTGTGGAGTGCTAATGTGGGGATTAAATGATGGCCCTGAGAAATACCTTGAAGAGGTGATACAGGTGGAATTACTATTTTAACCACTCGATCCTTACATATGTCAGCTACAGTGAGGAATAATGCAGAGTGAGGCCCCCAGTTCCTCAAGCCACTGTTGCTTTCTATAGATTATGGGTAAGCACACTGTGCCTGTCTTCCAGGGCTGACACTGGAAAGAGGCACGTATCAGTGGAAATCACTAGCCTCAGGAACAGCCTGAGGTCAGTACAGACTCACTAACTCTGTGACCTTGGAGATGACTCAGCCTCCCTGAGATACATCTTATGTGTCTCACAGAGTAATTAGAACAAAAATGTAACTCCAAAACCATGAAAACATTTAGAAGACGTCAGTGTGAAAGTCAGGTTATATCTATCATCTTTCAGGTGCAACCCCATGGTTGGGCAGGGAAAAGTCATGTCCAGGACTGCATGCAACTGAGATGGATCGGGAGACAGCACAGACTCAAGTACCATACAGATTTCAGAAGAGTTGGGGAGTCTAGACAGCTGAGGTGGCCTTGGTGGTGGGGTCTGGAACAGGACCCAGTAGCTACTGGGAAGCAATCAAAGTAAATAAAGCTCTGGCCAGGGGGTAAATGCCTTCCAATGTCAAATGAGAGGTGCAGCCTTTCAGAAACACAGAGCGGAAGCACAGTTGGATAGACACCAAAGGCCAACTGCTGATTGGACAAGGGAGATGGCCAAAGAGTCAGCAGTTGAGTGGCTGGGATTTTAGGCAGCATCAGGCAGAGCCCCACCCCCACCCCACCCCAGCTCCTCTCTGTTCCAGAAGCCTATGCTGGAAAGTCCCCAGGGAGAAAGAGTTGCAGAGAGTGATTGCTGCAGGTGCCTGGGGAAGATGGGCAGAGACCAAATAGAAAGGCTGTACAAGGGTTGTAAAGAGTTACTGACCTTGGGAATCAGGGTATTACTTCCTCTTTTGGATTAGGAGTCTGAGGAATGTCACATGTTTTGGCAAATTAGTCTTCAGTGTCCTTTAGCTTTGGGAAACTTCAAGCCAAATGGAACGTCTATGAAATACTACTATAGCCACCCTGGGTGAAACTACAGTGTGGGCTTGCCTTGATTCTGATGCTTCTGTATTAAAAAACAGCAACACAACCAAGTGTTCTGTGGAGCAAAGCTGAGAAACAATATCCAGGGCAGAGGTTAAACCCAGGAGGAAGTGGAGTTATGGAAACAGTAGGACCAGGATAGCAGAAGTGGAGTCTGAAGGGGCTCCCAGCAGCTGTGATCTGCTGGCGTTTCCCTGGGTAGTGGTGGCAGATCATGTCTTGACCAATCCCTCTTCCTGTTTGTTCTACCTTGCCTGCATCACTTCCACTACCGTCCAGTGGCATTCCCATGAGCCCTTCTTACTATGGCATTTTCTCCATCTCTCAAACAATAGAGAGATGGACTTTGAAGGCTCTTTTCCACCTCTAGGGTGCTGTGCATGTTATCTTTCAGGTGTACTCATAAGGAGGGAGGAGGCATCCAGCTGCCCACATACAAGGTGACCCCACAGTGGTGGATTTGGGGTCTTGCTCCTGTTGTGACTCACTTGTGACTGTTAGCCAGTAGTGAGCAGCATTGGACTCAGTGTCCCCATTGCAGAAATAAGCATGGATTGGCTGTCCTGCCTACCTCTCAGAGATACTCTGAGGCTCTAAAGAGATCATAGGCATCCCAGTGCTTTCAACACTAGAAAGTACCTTACAAAGTTAGGCCCCATTATTTCCATATTAACAGCTGCTCTGAGTGGCACATATTTTTTTATTTTTATAAGAAGCTATGATTTTAATTTTTAAATTGATTCTTAGCATGGATGTGAATAAGTTCTTGCTCTTTTGCCAGTATCATTTCTATGTGATAGCCATCAAAAATCTTATCTTCTTAGCCAGACAGAAACAGGTCACTGGGACCAATGACTCAGTGAAAATGACCTAAGATTAAAGGATGATGCTTATCATTCTTTTTAGACTGCCTAGTGATTAGAGAATTGTTTTAGAATGTAATAAAAAAGAGCTCACTTAGACCTATCTTTTTATCATAATTATTCTGGTATATTTTCTTCTTTTATAAGAAAATATATTGTATTATGAAAATGATACATAGTTAATATAAAGAATTTTAATGTAAATTTTTAATTTTTCAAATAACCCCCAAATCCAACATCCAGAAATTTTCAGTGTTAAACTAGATGATCATCATTGTAAATATCTTTCTACCACATATATGTCAGTAGGTAGTATCATTAATAGATAAATATGGATTATAATAGGTAAATGTGAAATAAATACTTTTTGAAGTTTCCATCTTTAGAAAGATTACAGTTTCCTCCACACACCCTTAGCATAGAGTTACTGGTTTGTTGTGTTTCCTTTCTCCAGGGCTTTGGGTGGGCTGTGCCACAGGACCACAGGAGCCCACCTGCCTGCTCATTTGTCCAGGGTAATCTGGTTCTGCCCAGCAGAGCTTTCAGCTGCTCTGTGATCAGAAAGAAAAGGGAACGATTCAAGCTCTTTGAATTGTTTCTCCAGAAACCTGAGAATTCCTCATTCAGGAATTTTCTGTGTCTTTTCTTGGTCATAGATAGATGTAAAATAGAGTAAGTAGATAGATTGATTGAGTTGATTGGTGGATTTTATTTTTCTCTTATGAATAGATTTTATACACAGTGGTAATCTGGTAATCTGGAATATATGTTTGCTTTTTTCCTGTGCCCATTTGTTGTTGATACTAAGTTTTTGGAAACAACAGACTTCAGTGGTTGCTTAGAAAACCATGAAGCCATGACTTTGTGGAGAAAGAGTAAAGCACCACCTTTGGTGAGGCCTCACACACACCTGTACACAGCACCAGGCTTACTCCTTCCTCTTTGTCTGGGTCTGGTATCAGGATAGACTTCAGTACAAACAAGAAAAGGTTCATTCTCTTATAGAGTCTGTGTAACAAGACAACACCTTGATATGAAAACAGAAAAGAAAACCTTCTGAGAGGTTATGACTGGCCATAGACATATTTTCTTTCTGTAGTCTGAGGACCATACTGTGACATTATCAGGATGTGTGCTGCTTCTGACACAGTAGATGAAAACAAATGGAACCAAGCAGCCACGTGACACACGTTCATTGAGAGTAAGCAACTTGGGGCTGGAGAGATGGCTCAGCTATCAAGGCACTTACCTGAAAAGCCCAACAACCCTGGTTTGATTCCCCAGTACCCACATAAGGCCAGGTGCACAAATTTGTGCATGCATCTGCAGCTCACTTACAGCAGCTCAAGGCCCCAGTGTGCCCATTCTCTCTCTCTCTGTATCTCTGTCTCTCTCTCTTCTCTTTCTCTACTTGCAAATAAAAAAAAAAGAAATCTGGGGCTGGGAAGATGACTTGATGGATAAATGCAAGCATGAGAGCTGGGGTTCAGATTCTCAGCACCACCTAAGAGCCAGACACAGGAGCGTGTGTCCACAGTGTGATCCAGTGCAGTTTCCACAAGATGTGAGGTGGAGACAGGAGAGTCTCCTAGAGCACGCAGGCCAGCAGTGGCAAACAGAAGAGAGGTGTAAAGTGAGGACTGACATTAGAAATTGTCCTGTGACCTCCACCTGTGCACTGGGACACATGCATTCACACACACACACAAAGACCAAGAAATCCTACCAATAAGAATACAAATACCTGCTTCAGTTAATGAAGTGTCTGCTTTAACCCATATTTTCATAGTGGACTTACTATCAATATACTAAGGTATGTCTCATTATTGAAATATTTACTCCACAAACTAATTGTTTGATGCCAAATATATTCTCAGATTTCACTGGTACCAGGGAAGTGAGCTTGTATAAGCCTTCCATCACTATATAGTGAAATACCTGAGACGCCAGATTTATGAAAACATTGGCCTTGGCTCAGTTTTGATGGTTTAGGTTCATGGTCATTTGGCCCTGTCACACATATTGGGTCTGTGTCAAGGCAGTACCCCCCAGAGGGAGTACCTGGAGGACCAGAACTGCTCACCTCATGGTTGCAAAGTGAAAGAGAAAGATGTGGGGGCCTGGGTCCCAGAATCCCCTTGAAAGCACACCCTTAAAGATCTCTAAGCTCTTCCTATCAGACCCCTCTTCCTAAAGGTTCTGTCACCTTCCTGCATTTCCCTAGGTGGGGACCAAGTTTTTAAAACAGGGGGAGAGGGAGGCTTTGAAGGCATCAGAGTTCTGAACTGGCAGAAGATGTTTCTCAGTGCTGAACACTCCATTCACTGTCACTTGTGAGAACTTTGATGAGGGTTGAATCCCCTCCCCATAGTACCCATTATTCTAGATTATTCAAATAGACATATTACATATTGTTATATGTCAACCATATTTGTGTATTTGAATTAAATACGCTTGGGATAAATTAAGGAGTATAAATTTAGGACAATGCTCAAATATTTAAAATTCAGTACAGCGGTGGTGACTTCTGCCTTACTTAATGTGATACAAGCATTGCGTGTGGCCTGTTTAAGTTGACTGGGACCATCCTTGGCTTCCCTTTTCATTTACGGGTCAACCGAGTGCCATCCTCGCTAGGCCCCTCAGGCGGGAGGGCGCAGGTGCACTGGGTGTAGCATTCACTCACAGGTGCACTGGGTGTCACCTTCACTCGCAGGTGCACTGGCTATAGCCTTCACTCACAGGTGCACTGGGTGTCGCCTTCACTGGCAGGTGCACTGGGTGTATCACTAACAGGTGCACTGGGTGTATCACTAACAGGTGCATTGGGTATAGCCTTAACTCGCAGGTGCACTGGGTGTCACCTTCACTCACGGGTGCACTGGGTGTCGCCTTCACTGGCAGGTGCACTGGGTGTAGCCTTCACTCGCAGGTGCACTAGGAGTATCACTCACAGGTGCATTGGGTATAGCCTTCACTTGCAGGTGCACTGGGTGTATCACTAACAGGTGCATTGGGTATAGCCTTCACTCGCAGGTGCACTGGGTGTCACCTTCACTCACAGGTGCACTGGGTGTCGCCTTCACTGGCAGGTGCACTGGGTGTAGCCTTCACTCGCAGGTGCACCGGGTGTCGCCTTCACTCACAGGTGTCACCTGCTTCCCCCAGGGGACAAGTGTTTGACGGACGTGCCCTACGACGGCACCGGCTACGAGAAGGACGAGATGATGACCTCCCACGTGATGGACCAGGCCATCAACAACGCCATCAACTACCTGGGGGCCGAGTCCCTGCGCCCGCTGGTGCAGACGCCCCCGGGCTCCGAGGTGGTCCCGGTCCTCAGCCCCCTGTACCCGCTGCACAAGGCCCACGCGGAGGGCCCGGGGCCGGCGCGCGCCAACCACGCGGCGCAGGACAGCGCCAGCGCCAGCGCCGTGGAGAACTTGCTGCTGCTGTCCAAGGCCAAGTCCGCGTCCTCCGAGCGGGAGGCGTCCCCGAGCAACAGCTGCCACGACTCCACGGACACCGAGAGCAACGCGGACGAGCAGCGCGCCGGCCTCATCTACCTGACCAACCACATCGGCGCGCACGCGCACGCGCGCAACGGGCTGGCGCTGCGCGAGGAGCAGCTGCGCGCATGCGCCTCCGAGAACTCGCAGGACGTCGTGCGCGTGCTGGGCACCGGCGGCGAGCAGGTGAAGGTGTACAAGTGCGAACACTGCCGGGTGCTCTTCCTCGACCACGTCATGTACACCATCCACATGGGCTGCCACGGCTTCCGGGATCCCTTCGAGTGCAACATGTGTGGCTATCACAGCCAGGACAGGTACGAGTTCTCGTCCCACATCACGCGTGGGGAGCACCGCTTCCACCTGAGCTAAGCCCGAGCCGGCCCGGACCCCGCCTGCTCGCTCGGCAGGTGCCTTCACTCCCCTCCGGCTCGCTCGGCAGGTGCACCCTGTCCTTTGAACTTGGTTGGTTGGGATCGTTAGAGGCTGCAGCATTGCATCGGAGCACTCAGAGCGCATCGTCCATCACTAACTGAAAATTCCCTGACCAGTGGCTTCCCGCCATCCCCTTGTTCAAACAGCCTGAAATTCAAGAGAAAGAGGGGGAGTTAAATAAAACAGTTATCCTGGAAGGAGCAGGGTGGGCCCTGCGCTAAGCACATACATAGTTCATGCCCCAAGTGTCTTCCAAGTCCCCAGAAGTAATGTGCACACCCCTGAGGTATCGTCATCCCAGCTAGCTTTGAAGGTGATCCATAGGACCAGGTATGAGGCATCTGGGGAGGAGACCGTAGCCTCAGGCCTCCTGCGTCCAGGGTGGAAAGGTTGCACTTTGAAACATACCCAAGTCATAGGCTGCATAAATACATTGGGCAGGTTGCATCTGATGGTTTTCCTGGGCAAGGGGTGAAGGTAAGATTCCTCCTTAGTTGCATGGAAGACACAGAGCCTTCTGAGTTTGTTGCTCAGTGAGATGACCTTGGTGCTGCCATGGGAGAATGGGGGGGGCTGTTCTCTGCTTTGTACCCCCATGCCTTTAATAGCCCAAAGCCTGTCACTGCATCGTAAACACCAGCTCTGAAATTGGAATCTTAATTGGAACATTTCAAACAGTCAATAACGTTAGAAACCAGAGCCTTCTTCCAAATTCTACTTTCAGTTCTCTGGGTTTCTGTGCTTCCCTGAGCTACTTGGACCTGGGACCAGAACCTGTTGTCCCTTGAAAGCCTAACCCCTCCCCTCCATTTTAATTAAGCCCATATTTTGCTTATAGCTATAGACTAGAATTTCTTAAGTGTTGGTAAAAAAAAAAAAAAACCCACAAATCTCCACCCTCACTGTATACTATTTTGGTTTGAAAACTAATAAAATCTTAATTCAAAATGACCATTTTTTAGATCAAGAATATATGGGAGCCCAGCATCTCATTGGCTAAAACAGAATTTCACTGTTTTTTAAACTAAATCTACAAATATTCGGAAACTTTCTAGCATTAAGACAAAGTCGTGACAAGAGTGTTCACACAATACAGGATTTGGGGTGGTACGTAGTTCTCCCAGGAGAGTACTGGGATGTATGAGGCCATAGTTTGACAATCCCAGGCCCCCAGAGAAGCATGCCCACCAGGTCTCCCAGGAAAGGCTGGTGATGCTAGAGGTCTCAGCCCACCCAGGCTAAGACAAGTATGTATGCTAAGTAAGATATCTGCGGATTTTCTCACAGGAAGAGCTTCCCTCAAGATCATCCTATCGTTAGGGTCATTACTTTCTACTACTTTGGCAATAAAAGAGCATATGATTTTAAGCATTTTTAAGTATTGTCTTCCTAGAAACCTTCTAAGGGGAACCTGAAGAACCAGCAGGGTAACTACATGAGCAACTCAGCATTACTCTAAACCAGGGTTCTTAGCTTCAGCCTTCCCAACATTTGGGGCTGGATAATCACTTCTGGGGACTGTCTTGTGTGTGGCACTCACAGATAGATGCCAGCAGCACCTCTAGTTGTGACATCCAATCTGTCCAAGAGTTGTCAAGTGTCCCAGAGGGATGTTGTGAAGCATTGATCTAAATGGATCATGAATCAAGCAGAGACACACAGAATGTTCCAGAAATAAAAAGCATGTGAAGCTCTTGAGCTGCACATCTGCTGCTAGGGAAGGTGGTAGTTCTGTCAGCGAGGGCTCACAAATGTACCCCATGTGTATCTGAGTTCTGTTGCAGGATGGATGGAGTTCACAAAGGCAGCATTCTCAAGTCATGGATACCTTTGCTTCCAGAATAATATGGAAGTGGAAATAAGCAAAATTGTAGCTGTAATAATTCAGTCTCTGCCAGTCATATGCATAGTCCAGGGAGAGTTTGAGGGCCTGGAGCTGTGGACAGATTTTGTTCAACACACAGCTACAGAGACAGGTGCACATGCCTTCTCTGAATTCATGTATGCCACGTAACAACTGTCTTAACTATCTTAGATTTCCAGTTTGCTGGGAAATTTTGCCCACTCTTGTTTTTATCAATGCATCCCACAGAGTCGATTGATCAAAGGGAGATGCCTCCTCCCCACCCCACTGGCATTGAACGCTTAAAGCAGAACTGTAAATAGTGGCTTCACGAGCTGTTTTCTAAAATGCTTTGCCCCTTCCTCCCACTGCATTTTTTAGCCAATATAAATGTCTATTTGCACACCTTTGTTGTGGTTTTATACTGTAACAGCATTTTTGAAACTATTGTATTTAAGGTAAGGTTTCATATTATGTCCACAGGTAATTAAATTATGTTTAAAGGTGGCTACATTCTGTACCAAAAGTTGATAAAGTTTTTCTTGCAGCTGGTAAAAGTAGGATTTTGCATGACCTCACACTTGTTCTGTGCTTTGTTCTGTTGTATGTGTGAGTGTGTGCTGAGTATGCCTAGATCCCATGCCTTCATTGTGCTTTAAGAACTACCAGAGGCAGGAGGGTTCCAAGAAGCAGGCTCACCTGGGGCGGGGGACAGCTAGCAGTCGCCGCTTCTCATTCCCTCTCCTCTTTCACCCCAGCTTCCTGTGGGATGCCTGTACTGGTGCTTTCTGCCTCAGGTTCCTTCTGTGATGTGTACCTGAGAGTGTGTACTTGTCCTAGTGAAAGACTCATCAACATCGCTGTTTTATAACATTGTCACCAAAGACCTGTCTCACCACCAATCGCTTCAGACACCAGCATGTTCCATTTCAAATTTAGAATCAACCACATGATAACATCTTAGAAACTTCATTGAGAAAAAGAGCTATCTGTCATGGAGATGGGGGTTCACTTAATGCCTTTTTTTCTATTTTTGTGCTTTGTTTTTCTTTTGTTTTGGCCATATTGTGACTCACAACATCCTCTTCTCGTGAAAGCACAAGTGACACGAACCGAATTGATGTACACATATCAGGATGCAAACACAGTTCTCTATTCTTCACTTCTTCAGTACCAGCAATAACAAAGGATCAGCCTCTTAAAAACCCAGACCTCTCTCGTTCAACATGTTTCCATGATTTTTACTTTCAAGTGACACAATATGAGACCTGAGATGTACAGGCATCAGAAAACAAGCACATATGCATTGGTGCCATGGCCCTCACTGTGAACATGTATAACCACATATTGATATGCAACCTTGTTTCAGTTCAAATATACTTTATATGATGCTGTGATTGTTGCGGTCAAGTGTGCTTGTATAGAGTGCAGCTTTATGTCACCTCCCTGCTGACAGGCACATGCACAAGACTGTATGTGACAAGAATGCAGTCATATTTCCAGACCTGCCTCTCTGGTGATGTTAATAGTTTAGCTCTGAACAAAGGATGACCACTGGAGGAATAGAGTATCCCTTTGTATGCTTTTTGCAATGTTCTCCTGTAGTGATAGAACAAATAAATTCTACAAACACTCTGTGTGCTCTCTCCAGTGAAGTCCACACAAGCATAAGAGAAGGTCCACAAGCACGAGCCTGCTGTAGGCTCTCTCCCAGGTCGATCCAAGCATGTGGTGAAGACAGGTTTTGAGAGATACATCACAAGTTACAATATACATGTGATCACATAGAGATGGTGGTTTCCAGCAGGCAGGGCTGTTCAGTTCTGAGGCTGGCCATGCTGTCTACAGCTATACAGACCTTAGGAACAACAGGTCACTGTCTTGAGGGTGGGCAGAGGGAGAGGACAGCAAGAACGTTTTACTCCCCCCACACATCTCAATAAGACAGTTGGAGCCCAGAGGACAGAGTGACTCTAGACCTCACCTTCCTGTTACTCCCCTACAAGGGGGCTCTTTGTGCCAGAGCCAGCCCTGCACCATGAGTCTCTGCTTGCTCTGCTGCTAAGCTGCATTGATACAGGCCTTTGGATAAAAATCCAAGTATCGTCTGAATTCAAATCTAGAAAATAAGGTGTGGTGACAACGTCCACACTGTACAACATTGAATCCAAAGCAGTGACCAGTGTATTGGATTTTGTATCTGGCCCTGGCATCAGGACCCAAGAAAGACTTTTAAAAATATTTTTTCCCAAGGCAGTATCTTTTGAATTTTGCAGCCTCCTCAGGTCACTGCACTGAAAGAGCACATTACTTGAAGGTAAGTATAAAATGGTGAAACTGCCATTGGAAACTTACTCCACCATGTTGTAGCCATCTATTGTATTGTCAGTGGTCACAGGTCAGAAGAGTAAGAATATCCACATAACAACAGCTGAGCTCAAACTAGTGAGGAGAAGTAATTCATAAGGTGGGGTTGGCAGAGAGGGTGAGGGCACTGTCTGTGGATTCTTTGGGACCTTGCAGCCTGGCTCCAACAGGAGCATAGTAAATTGGAGGCTTCCCAAGTGAAGGAATCGCCAGCAAGTCTTCTGGAGAACGGCATCAGTGGTTCGGGAGATGGTGATGGAAGGTAAGAAGCTTTCAAAACCCCTAACACAGTGACAGACCTCATTTCCTGATTTTTGCCCTTTGAGTTTAAGAATTCTTCTCTGCATGACCTTTTGAGCAGAGAGGTAGCATTCATTTAGGTATTTCTGGTCTGAAGAGAATGCTGGAAGCAGCTGCTTGAGTTCCCTTCTGATAAGTATGTACATGTGAACATCAGGCTGCATTTTAAGTGTTTGCATGGAATCTGGGGGTTGGGATAAAAGGTCAGATTTGAGGGATGGAAACCTAAGGTCCTTGTTCTGGCTTTCTATCAAAATGAAGCACATTGAAGATTTTCTAACTTCCTCAAGAAACCTCTTTACATTCTCATAAACCCATTTGGATTCTCAAGAAACAAAACTTTGGCTATTTCTGAATATCTGAATATTTTAACATTTGTTGCGGCATCAACTAAGATACAGAGCTCAGAGTGGAAGAAAGAGAATTGAGCAATTGCTGAAAGACACAGAAGTTCTCAGACATTCAGAGTGGGATCCCCATGTTCCTCCATCATTCTGGAAATCTCTGGGACTTTCTCTGCACCAGAGCCCAGAAGAACGCTGGTTGGCACAGCTCCCATGCAGAGGTGGGACCAGCTATGTTACTATTGCCACATGGCATCTGCCCCTCACCCACCTCTGCAAAATAACCATCTCGAAGTAGACAAGGAGGAGTGCCCATGGCTCTGAGAACAGCCCTGTCCTCAGTAACCTGACTCCCTTTATTAACCAGCTCTTAGCATACCCACTTCTGGGATCGGCAACTGGGAGGCTGCCAGCTCCCCACACACCAACTTCAGCCTTGCTAGCTGCCAAGACTTCCAAGTCTCCCAGAACTAGTTTCTCAGAAGCACCCTCCCTACTCCCACCCCTACCCCACATGCAGAATGTTCTGGAACTGGTAGTCTTCCTTCACTCAGTCCCATCCCCTTTCTAGGTCCTACTCATCATGCTAAGCAGACGCCTGGTTCTAGCCCATACTGGGGCAGTTACAGCCTTGACTTTCCAGGATCCAAACCTATTTTGAGGATTAGGAATAATTAATAACGTCTTCTTCACCTAAAACAAACACATAGATGAAAGAGTCAGAAAGTGGGAAACCAATATGTTTGCTTTATTACTCACAAAACCTACATTAGGGATCCACTTCAGCATCTGTCAATTTTCCAACACCCACTCAAGGTTGTTGCCCACAATGGCAAGTGGAGCAGGGAAAGATGCAGGGCCCACAGACTTGGACTCACCACCTTGCTCGGCAGTTCTGTTGTGGAGCTCTGCACTCTACCTGGCCTCTGTATCTTACTGGACACACCTCAGCTGTCATGAGTTCCCAAAGAGACTCAGTCTAAAACACAAGCCTCCTAATGGATGCTCTGCCTCCTGGGTCTCCTTGCTCCAGTCCAACCTTCAGCTTCAAAAATGATTTGGTTAAGAGGCTGTTGAAAGGTTGGCACTAAATTGGACATCTCTATCATGCCTTTCAAGGCTCAGGGAATATTGAGGAAGAGAGCTGTAGAGGGTGGAGAGGAGTACTCTAGAATACTGTCCTCTGGACATGAAGTGACATTCATGACCAATGTCACAAGACTTGCACACTATTGGCCCATCAGCATTTCATTCTAGATGATGGAGGGGAGTGAGGTGAATGAGACATCAAACACACAGGAGTACTTGGAAAGAGGAAGGGTTCCGTGGAATGGGGGTTGGGAAAGGGACAAAAAGGTAGAGGAGATTATGATCAAATTATAGTATGTTCATGTATTAAAACTAAAAAAAAAAATTTTTGTAGAGCAGGGCATGGTAGCCATGCCTATAGCACCAGAAAGGTAAGAGGATCATTGTTAGTTCAAAGTCAGTCTGGACTACATAGTGAGTTCCACATAGTCTGAGCCAGAGTGGGAACCTGCTGTCTAAGGACTATGAAGACTATGGAGATTGTTGAAGTTGGGCTGAATATCTCTCACATTATACCTGCACACAGGTCTTCAGTGATTCAATTGAAACTTCGAAACAAACTACAGTTTCCTTACATGAAGTGGTCCCTCTGACCATGTCTCTACGGGAATGACCTGGTGGTTAAGGACAGGATTCTGAAGCCATCAAGCCTGGGGTTGAATGTCTGCACTGCAAGCCAAAGTGTGATATGGCTGAAGTGCTCTGAGTCCCCGTTTCCCCATCACTTAATCGTTATTTAATTCTGTTAGGAGAATTAAATTCGTCCTGTGTGCCAAGAAATGAGAACAGGTCTGAGTTGTTCAAACTTTACTGCTTTGCCTGACATTTGTATAATACCCTCCTCATCCACATCTCCACAACAGCCAGAGGTCCATCTCCATCCCCACCTTAGAGACCAGATACTTATGGTCAGAAAGTAGCAAGTCCCACCTCCTTTATAACGGCAGACTTACTAATATGTTCTCCATTACCCAGCCTTTATAAGCACCACTAAAAGGCCCATGGATACCTCATCAGAGGCAATAAACATTATGATCAGGAAGTCCAGGGCCAAGAGGAAAGCACCAGTTCCCTAATGAGGCAGCTTCGGCTATGTCCTTCTGTTGGCCTGCCTTCCCTTTCTCTTTCCTTTCTTTTTCCTTTTGAGACAGGGTCTCATGCATCCCAGGATGGCCTCAGAACTTACCAGATAGCCAAGGATGGTCTTGAACTCCTGATCCTCTTGGTTCTACCTCCGAAGTGCTGGGATTCCAGGCACCCAGTTTCTGAAACATGCTAACAGACCATCTATATCCCCAGCCCTTTCTCCACACTCAGAGATTCCCATTGGACACTAGATCTCCTCAGTCTCTCTGTCCCCACTAGTTTTTGGATCTGGCTCCTGGTGTGGATGATGAAATAAAACTAAGAAAATTGGTTTGTTGAAAAATTGAGCTGGAAAAGGAGTCTGGAAGGTTCAGAGGAATCCTGTTCTTACTCATAGGCACTGCAAAGATACACAATGTGAGGACCTCCTCAGTAGCAGGCTAGAAGCCGGGATCAGGTAAGCAGTGTTCATCAGCAGCACAGGTGCTCATTGCTGTAACCATCTGCTCAACCATTGTGTATACCATTTCTCTTTAGGGGAGATTTCCATCCTCTAGCTCTCTGCACATGGATATCTAAGCTTGGACGGGCAGAGTGACAATGGCTTGAATGGACTCACGCAGACAGTGCTAGAACTACGTTTGACCAAAGTTGTTTATCTCCAGGACCTGTCCTCCAGCAATGACATAAAACTTCACAAAAATAGCTAGTCAAGAAACTAATTAACTGTGTTTTAAACTGGTAATCTGTAAACTCTTAGGGAATGAAATATCACTTCTCACTGGAAGTTAGGGCAGGACCCATGGATAAGCTCAGGTGTGGTCAGAGCTTCCCAAATACTGGGACTTAGACTTCCAAAGGTGGCCAGAAGGTATTTCAAGATGAAATCAGAACAAGGACAAAATACTGTGCATAGGGCCTAGAAGTCTGATAGTGGAAGAAAAATAAGGAGAAACAGAGAGATAAATGTGGAAATACAGACTAAGGAGACATTGGAATTTGAGCAAGTCAGTCAGGAGCCGCTGCAGCCATGAGGAAGGATACCTGAGAATTCTGTGGAGAAAGAAAGAAGAGCCATCTGAGATCCATACAGAAGAGAGCCAGACAGGGCTGTGTAGAGAGGTGCAGAGAGGAGATGCCATCTCCAGTGGGGGGTTACTTTATTCTCATCCACCGGTGTATTCACAGTCAGGAAGAGTCCTTTCAACCTAGCAAGTGTCCAATGTACACTTGTTGCATCAGCATCTATTTAAGATAATTATATAGATTGTTCTTTGAAGGAAAGCTGAGAGTTGGCCCTCAGTCTCAGATACTATCTAGGAGCCTTTAACAAGAGATCATGGGTTCCCAAACATATCCAGTACTCTTAGGAGTAATAGCAGTAAGAGGTGTGAGCAGTCTGGGGCTGCTCCTAGTGTGTGGGTAACAGCTCCAGGGGAGTGGGGAGGAACAGGAAGAACTAGCAAAGAAAAGGAAAACTGTTGTCCACAAAGAAAAGTTGGGCTATCACAGCTTGCATTTTCTTTCAGTCCAGTAAAGTAGACCAAATGAGGAAGGTATCTGAGAAAGTCCTTGAACCAGATGGATAGGGGAACCAAGTGACACTGGAAGTAGTGATGGCTGGGAAGTGGCCATATGGGCAGAGGTAGACAGGGCCTCACCAACACAGCCCTTCACTTCAGTTGCTACCAAATTCTTGGCAAGATTTTCCAAAAGAGGAAGGAAGAGCCTCATTGAGATGCCCCTGGCTTTTCCTACTTTTTGACAAATCCCAGGGCAGAAGAAAGGTGGACATCCCTTGATGACAGTCTCCCTCTTCAGTGGCTGCAGCCTCCACCTGTCTCAGCAGAGAGCTGCTTGTGACAGGATGCATCACCCTCTGCTGAGAGCAAGTCTGTGGGTCCTCAAGTGGCAGCAGCTCCTGCACCATGCTCCCCTCGCATAACAGCAGGCACTAGACCTGGGGGCTGAACAGATGGGCCCTGGAGACTCGGTGAACAGGCCAGAAAGGAAGCAGATGTGCCCACCATAGTCCCTAGGCACAGCCAGGAACCTGACACTGGGGGAGGAAATTTGCATAATAAGGATAATCTGGTACCAAAACTGTCCCCTGGATCTCAGTACAGTTCACAAATTTCACTTCTTCTTTCCCATGTTTTCTTAAACCAACGAGATGTAACATAAAGCATGTGAATTGTCCAGAGTTTTTGGTTTTTGTCTTCCTTCATGAGTCAGCCCCAGGCCTCTTCTCTGTACACTCCACCACACCCCTGTGCCCAAAGGGGCACCTCTCACACTCCCAGAGAGGCCTCTCCCAGTCCTCTCCCCCTGGGCACAACCACATGGTATCCAGACTCACGGATGGCATTGGTGGTCACTTGCCTCTTAGACAGCATGCTTGACCAATGCCATCTTCCTCTGCTGTTTCCCTTACACCTGCCTGGGCTTGCTCACTGTCCTTATCCATATGGCTTTTTGTGGGAAGGAGGGGGCCTGCACCAGAGTAAACACAGTGTGTGGTTTCAGGGTCCCTTGGTTTAATTCTCTTTTCAGTCCTCCTCCCTTCTGGTTACCACCCTCATCTCCACCCACAGTGGGCACTTCCCTTTCCCAGCTCATTTGAGGACCCCTCTGCCCACACACTTCCATCTCTGCCAGCAATGGAGATTTTTAAATATCAACTTCCAACTACCTCATGGGAAGACATTTGCATGTTTATGCCCATTAATACAGTTATTAAACTTTTGAAACTGAGAGTTCTCTAAAAAAAAGGTTTAAAGATCTGTATAGATGCTAGCCAAGGTGAAGACCAGTCCAGTTCTGCGACAAATTCCTTCAGTCACCAGCAAAACGTCAAGGTTGCTGTTGAAAAATATCTATCCCACCCAAGTAGCCAGGGTATTTTATATCCAAAATTAGGGAAGAAACACATACCTACACTCTCGAGAGATAACAGGAGCAGGACAATGTGGGTTTGGGATAGGAGGTAAGGACATAAAGAGAGCTTCTGCTTCTTTACTTCATAGTCGACTGGCACAAAAAGAAAATGGTGCTGTGGCCTTGGCACGTGATCTTCACACACAAAAAAGCAGAGCCCTCTGCTTTTCCCTTTTTGTTGTTGTTTGTTGTTGATTTGGCTTGAGGCTGTGAGTTAAAATGGCTTTCTCTTGACTTTTCTCACTCTGGCTTGTACCTTAATTTAGAATATCTCAGAATACAAAAACAAAACAGACTTTCTTTCAAAATGAGTTCAAAGAAGCCAACATGACTTCACTTTAAAGTATGAGGCCTACAGGTCCAATCTATTCTCTCCAGAATGGCAGAACTGACCCCAATTCATATTCCCAACATCTTTCAAATCATGCGTGATTCAAGAAGACTCATTTTGAGGGCCCTGCTTATCCTGGGAAGTCTTCTCATGCCTCACTGGGTGCCATAGCAGAACACCCAGTATCTGGTGTTAGGAGCTTTCTCAAGACCACATCCTTCACAACAATAGAGTGCAGAAGGATGGATCTTCCTTCACAGCACACAGGGCTTCCTGACAGCTGAATCAGACCCAGTATGATGATCTGGACCTCAACCCGTGGCTTTTCCTTCTGAAGTCCCTTCCCATCTTTCTACTCACTTCAGTCTCCCCTGTAGAGAACAGCAGGATGCCAGGATGCATCAACACTGACTCCCCGAGGCTCAAAAAGAGGGATCTATCCATGTCCTGGCATTCAGGGACTCAACCCAGGCTTATCCCAGGACAGCTTCCTGGGGTGAAGCTGCAGAGAGAAGGGTCATGAGGCAGAGGAGGCAGGAACTGCCCCTAGAGAGTACAGGGTCTCATTTAGAATAACAGTAAGCATACTGAAGAGGTCTCTTTCAAGGACTGGGGCTTTTATTCTCCAGTTTAATCATGATGTTACTAGTATGCAAGCATAATACTGTTCTGTAACCTTGGGCTGCTTCTATCCTACAGCACTGATCAGGCCAGCAGTTGCTCTCCCAGGACCCAGGGCCAGAGATCATATGAGAGATCATCAGTTCAAAGCCAAGAAGGAGCCAAAATGGGGCCAGTGGATGCAAGGTTGAGTTAGCAGTTCCAAGCTAAGTTTGTGCTACAAATCCTGGCCCAAGAGCCAGGATGCACAAATCTAGTGCATCTCAGCAGAAACAGTATGATGGAGTCACACAAGATAACTAGAACCAGAGGAGACAGAAGGAATATAAGACGGAAAACAAGAAGGGTAGCCAACAGATTAGAAAACAGTGATGCGCGTAGCAGGTGCCTGTTGAACTGTATCAATAATTCCTATGAATGTCAGTGGATGAAATACACCAACTGAAAGACAGACTGGATCCAAAACCAAGATTTAACCTGCAGCTTATCCAAAGTCCTCTCACTTTAAACATAAGTGTAAAGAGAGAAAGAAGAAACATGCTAACTCTAATAAATGGAAAGCAGGAATAGTTATATTAATATCAGAAAAGTAGACTTCAGAGTAAAGAGAGTTATCAGAGGTAAAAGGGGTGTTACATCATGGGAAAGTAGTTACTCCAAGAAAACAACAATCATTAACATGTATGTTCCTAATCATGGCGTTTCAAAATATGTAAGGTAGACTGGGGTGTAGCTCAGGTGGTAGAGTACTTGCCTACTATACACAGAGCCCTGAGTTGTTGGGCTGCTTGCCTATTTTACATAAAGTCCTGAGTTTAATCATCAGCATCACATAAAACTGGATGTGGTAGTGGACACCTGTAATCCCGAGGTAGATGCAGGAGGATCAGAAGATATAGTTCATCTTTGACTACATAGCAAGTTCAAGGCCGGCCTGGGAAACATGAGACTGTCTTAGAAAAAAACACATAAGGAGAAAACTAATAGAACTGTGAGCAGAACTAGATGAACCCTCAGTTAGAAGTGGACCCATCCAGCAAGCAGGAAATCACTAAGGATGTACTAAAGCTGAAAGACATGAGCTATTTGGGCTAAGAAAAGTGGTAAGAAAATTTTAGGCAGTAGGGACATGAAAAAACACCTGGTCCCAGAGGTTTGGACATGAGTTACTGTATGGAAGGAAGCTAAGTGGTGAGGGTGGGGTGGGGCGTTTTCAGGTCCTACTGGTCTCCCTCAGTGGTGCTGAGGGAGACCACAATAGGAAGCGCCAAGCTGCCACTCAGCTGCAGAAGGACCTGTTAGCATCCCAGTGAGGCAGGAAGCGGGGTGAAGAGGCCAAAGATGAGCCCCTTCCCTGGCCCACAGCAGCCGGGCTGTTCTAGGTGGCACTACCCTCCAGAGTAAGGGTGGAAATGGGTGTGATCACAAATTTCAGGTAGTGAAACTAAGGCCAGGGAAGAAGAGAGCCTTGGTGAAGGTCACAGGGAGTCACCCTCAAGCCACATTTCCTAAGGCTCACTCATTATGCATAATACATAAAAGGGGAATGGGGTAAAGTCTCAGGAAAAGACATATACTTGACCCCTTTTGGGGATCCACAGTGTGAGGAAGCCCGAGAAAAGGAGAATATGGCTTATTTAATGCAGCTTTCCACAAATGATTTTAATCCAAACAGTCCCCACTGCACTTTAAATTATGCTCAACATGCATCTCACTGCAGAACACTTGAGACATGCCTCACTATTTCATAGCCCTAAAGGAAAAGCCACTAGCCATGAAAGATCACAGCAGCCTGCCTCTGGTTGTGTACTGCTCTCTCAGGCACCTAACGTTGTAGCATCGCAGCTCCCTTCCTGCAACTGTGGAATCCTTAGTCATGGGTGAAGATACAGGCTCTGTTCCCAGGGTGACTTGGTTGATGTTTGGGTGTGGCCAGGTGGCCCTGAACCCATTCCTTCTGTGAACTATTTAGCATGTCTGTTCCTAAGAGGGTTACATATGAACGGTCTCCTGTCTTCAGAGCCTGGCTGCTACTCATAGTGGGAGAGCTAGGAGATTTCCTAGCTGAGATCACAGGCCCTGAGGAGGCTCCTCAGGCTTATTCTCCACACAAGGAACAAGCAGTGTAGCTATCTCCTCTGCCTATGGCAGCCTTGACATTGCAGCCGAAGACCCGGCCTTGGGCATGAATAGCTCAGACCAGATCTAGGTCCACAGGATCTGGACTGGCCACATAGGAAGCTCCCGCATACTATTTCCACAGATTTTTCTAGCTCACACTGAGTGAAACATCATTATACATGTATAGCAATTGGAATAAAAAAGAAAGCGAAACACAGCATTTGCTGGGTTGGTTGGTTAATACCAAGCTGGAACCCATTCTCTTCAAGTTTGACTTGTACCCACATAAAAATATGGAATCTAAGGCACAGACAGGACAAGTAACTTCCCCATTATCCTTGAGAGGCAGGATAGTGCCATCTTTAATAACCAAATAAATACAATATAAGGGTTGTATTGGATCTTAATATTTATAATGTTGTTTTAAGTTAGAGAATAAATAGTATTAGTTAAGTTGATCAATTACCTATTTTTCAAATGTGTTCTTTTATAACTTGATATTATTTGGGGGGTTTAGGTTCGACACTAGGCAGACTTTTCAATGTAGATTCAATCATTTTTGATACTGAGTAAGGAGAAGTTAGATATAAGGTAACTAAGGAAAACCACAGCTATATCTGGTAGCCTCTCTCCTAATGGTTAAACATCCTCCAACCTGCAATTAGGTTGTTCCCACCCTATCAGGGCATCTTCCCACATATTGGCATCAAGAAAGAGTCTTCATTTTCAAAGGACCTGATGCCATTAAAATCATATTATGGTGTTAACACCCTCCACACTCAGATTTGTGGGCTATTCTAGAACATTATGGGAGGAAATAACCTAAAAGGAGGCCTGATCCACTATGGTTTGGGGAAGGAAAAAGGGTCACCTTACCCCAAGAATACGTTTGTGAGAAGTGTGCAATCCACAGCAGAACTCCCTGCCTGGCTCCACAGTGCCCCCTCCTTTGGGGGGCCCACCTCAGCCTCCTCAGCCTCTCTGTGGAGTACCTGCTTTGCTTTGCCAATTACACTTCTGCTTACACCAACTGTGCTTCACAAAGAAGTTTTAACTTGT
This sequence comes from Zapus hudsonius, assembly GCA_004024765.1. Lineage (NCBI taxonomy): Eukaryota > Metazoa > Chordata > Mammalia > Rodentia > Dipodidae > Zapus > Zapus hudsonius. Next base: position 127,470 of record PVHP010000583.1, read on the forward strand.
ACAGGCAGAGTTTTAGTCCACCATCCTCTCAGGTTGCCGGCTCTCTGGATAAAGCACCTCTGCTCACTGGCACCTGAAGTTACAGATGACAAAGAACTTGAGTATTCTGGTTACAAGTTCAAATCATTGGGGAAAATCCTTGAAATCATTTCACTGTGTAGTGCAAAACCTGCTCATATGCATGTGGGGAAGCAGAACAATTTGAGAAAGAGAAGCATGATAAAGAAATTGGAGTGGTTGTGGTGGTGTACAATTGGTTGTGGTAGGAAACTGCTGAAGAGGTGGAGGCTTGAGGCCAGCCTGGGCTAACCCCATGAAAAATTGATCAGACCTGCAACTCCCTGTCCCAGTCATTGGTCTTCCCACACTGAGCTGTTGATCAAAGAGATCCATGAGGTCCCGAAAACAAGACAGGCTTCTATCAAAGCTCTTGAATACCTACCTGTCCCTGGCCAAAGGTAAGATCCTATTGCTTAAGAAACCACAGAAAGTCACTGCACAACACCGAGAGACCCTATGAGATCCAGAATGGTAACCAGCTCACAGATGGTAGCATGTGCAGTATGGGTAGGGCTACATAAGCTGCCAGGGGACTGATCAAATATATTTGGAGAAAGCAGAGACCACTGATATACAATTCAGTTGATGTCACGAGAATGCTGAACACACTGCTTTATGGTAGAGATTAGCAAGTGAAGAAGAGATCACCTGTGCAATAGTGGCGCCAAAACCTAGGGGTGGGGAATCAATGGCTTTCAAATTGGCTGAGAGATCCACTCAGCAACAAGGAACCCTTAACTGGAACTGGAATCCGTGGCAGAATCTTATGGGGACCAAAAACCTGGGCCCCAAGGGGAAATTCCCACTACCAGAAGACTACAGAGAGGCTACACCCAGTAGAATCTTGCCAAATTAGCAGTGTGTTTCTCATGTAACTTACTTACACTGATCTCACTCTCCGATGGAGATTCTGTTTGTATTTTTCAGAAGGCAGTAAGAGAACTGTGGTCAACCCAATTCCATCAATAAGCCACAGGATGATGGCTGACATCCTGGCAAGAGATGAACCACCCCTGGCCTGTCATGTAGGCCCCAAATAAAACCTATGAGAGAGTGGTGGGATAAACAAGAGACCTATCATTACAGCAAGTCAGATAACCCAGGATAGTTCAACAAGACAGACACCAATTATATCCAACACAACCCAAAGCAGAAGTCCAGAGACACTTAAGATCTCAATAATAAAGCAGACTTAAAACTCACCCACCATAACTCAGGGAACTGAGCTGAAGAGGGGGCAGAAAGAATGTAAGAGCCATGGTAGGGAAGAATATCCAGAGACATTGCCCCCCTCAACAACAACACACAAAGGGGTGTAACTGGCTACCTCTAGAACAATTAATAACCCTCTACTTCATGGACTGATCCAGTATGCCCAACGAGGAGGATCCCCAGTGGATTGAGGACAGGGAGGAGGGAAATGGGGGTACCATCATAAGATTTGTTCATATAATGTATTTAATTTTGGATTATATATATATATATATATATATATATATATATATATATATATATGGTATAAAATATGTTTAAAGCTGAAAGTGACTACAAAGCCTTCTGGTATTCTGCCTTGTTGCTTGTGAGAGACTACACTTGACTCGGCAAGTGGTAGGTTTGCTTTTAATGTTTATGAAACAATTGTAACCCTTTCACCACATACTAAAGTCTGTTTTTGTTGCTCTAAATCTTAAATACAAAGGATGTCTGCACTCCAAGGCACACTGAAGGTGAGACCATGGCCTGCTCTAATATCCAAGATGTTAAAAACGACCTACCTGAAGTTGCCAGCCACCTCCAGCACTGCCCACGTTGGTCACAAAGGAAAGCACACCTCTCTGCCCTGCCTTCCTCACACAAACCTCCAGACCCAGCTTTCTCTTCCCAGTGGGACACTGACTGGCATCCAAGTACAGAATGAATGTTTGAATGGGAGAGACATAGAAAACAGCAACACTGCAGTGGCATTGCTGACAGAAATCTGTGGTAACATTATTATCCTCATACCTTAGAGACCTGAGGCTAAGCTAGTCAGAGATCTCACCTGAGCTCTGCTAGCAAGCTGCACCCTGCAGCACCCCCAGGGGTCCAGGGGGCAATCTGACTCCCAAGAGTGATAAGAGTGTGTCCCCCCAGGAAGGAAAGGCTCTTCCTAATGGTTACTTGGTCAATAATGCATGCTAGGTACTACAGACCCTCCTAGAAAGGCTTGTCTGGCAGAAGTCAACAGCAACTCTACTTTTTGACTATGTGTTCACCCACAACTGTGACATGACAGAATGACAAGGGAAAGCATGTACTTTATACCCCAAGTAGAAGGTCTGTCAGACCATGCTGGGCCATGGCCACTAACCATATGTAGCATTTAAACAGTTAAGATTAAGTAGAATAGAAAATTCAGTCTCTTGGCTGCAAACATTCATTCCAAGATTCAGTAAGCTAATGGTGGCTCCGACTGTGACTGTCATATTGGAGCACAGAGGTAAAGAAAATTTTTATCAGTATAGCAAATTGTTTGGGGGTAGCCCTGATCAAAGTCTAATGAGCACCTGTCTTGCTCCTCGGGATTCCCCAGTTTCTAGTACAGTGCCTGACACAGAATGAGGGTAGCTGTCAAACTTTAATCCCTTCCCCAGGTAAACAGGGTCCCTACAATAACTGTGTCCAAAATAAAGCTCCCCTGGGCTACTAGCTTGAGAAAACTGCCTTCAGTATTTGAAGATCGCAACAATTTGCACTTCTCTGTTTGTAAAAGACCCTTCACTCTGCCTGAAGGCAACATGCCATGTGCCAAAGCTGCTGACATTTGTATGATTCCCTCAGATACCATTCAAGGTCTTGGCTGATGCCAGGTACGCCTGGGATGGCTCCGAGTTCTACCCCGTTTCTCTATAAGGCTGTGCCGTGTTGGTTTCCTGTGACCTCTAGTTCCCTGCCACCAGTTAGCAACCTACAAAACAGAAACTGGTGAGCAGTAGTCTGAGGGTGGGATTCCAGCAAATAAGGAAGGAGCAGCTACACCCTGCAGGATCATCCTCCCCTCGGGAGAAAAAGAGGAAAAAAGGGCAAATCGCTTTCCTCTTGCTTCTACTTCTCCTAAATAAACTGCTTGCCTAATTTCCTTTGCAGTTAGAGCAATGTTCCTTGTGAAAGCCTCTATTTCCACAGTCACACTCTGGACTTGAGGCTTCCGAGGCATTTGCATTTCCAGTTTCCGTCTGTTCCAATCGTTTAATTAGAAGACAGACAAAGCCACAAGCAGGTAACACTGGCCGAAACCAGCAGAACCTTTCAGTGAGCACTGCTTCACTGGACCTCAGGTGAAAGGGACGCAGCTCTGGAAGGTTCTAACTGAAGCCCAGGGCTCTCCTCCAGTGGCCACAATCATGTCATCCAACACAGCCCCCTGAATGGTCTGGGTTTCTCTGGGCCCCTGCTTGTGAAAGGATCTGAGAGAGCCAGACCAGCCCTATCCTTGAGAGCACATCAGTCAAGTTTGTTTCCAGCCTGTGTCTGGAAATCCTGTGAGTGTCTTGAGTACAGGTCGGGCCATCATATCTAGTAATGGCCTCACATGCTTCATCAGTGTAAGCAGATAGCAAACCATGCAGTCTGTAAGGGGAATAAGTCCTTCTGGTTCTCAGAAGCATGCAAAGGAAGTATTTGTGAAGTACCTTAATCATGGTTGAGCATCATCATGAGTGGCAGCCATCTGTGTGCTGAGGACTCTCAAGTGCACCAGGAAGGTACAGAAACCTCAGGACTTGGTCACTGATCTAGCCAGCTACCTCCTCCTGGTATCTCTATCACCTTATCATGTCCCACTGACCCAGAAGAAAACAGTTCACTTAGAAGGACTTCCAGGGCTGAGGACATGGAGAAAGTGCTTACCATACAAGCATAATGACCAGAGTCCTGATCTCCAGCACCTACAGAAGTGCTGGGTGGGCTTGTTGGTTCTCTTGTGAGAGGGATCCTGGGGGCAGGCTGCCCGGCTAGACTTGCCTAATCTGTAAGCTCTGGCTTCTAGTGACAGACACTATCCCAATAAACTGGAGAGTAATGGAGAAAAACAGCTGATGTCAAGCCCTGACCTCCACACGCACACTTGCATACATGTGCATCCACACACACCCATGCACATCACATACATTTTTTTAAAGTTCTTATGGCTCCTTTCACATTTATAGAAACAAGCATCGAGAAGGTACTTCAGAAGTAAATAGAAGCCATGTGGATATAGGTGCTGCTGAACACTTGATCACTGCAACTTCTCTGCCCCTCTTTTTGAAACAGGGTCTCACTGAGTTCCCAGGATGGCCTTGAATTCGAAGTCCTCCTGCCTCAGCCTTCCAAATTGCCTGTACCACCCGGCCCAGTTTAGGCCAGAGCATTTTCCAAGTGCAGAGCATTGTAATGCAATATATCGAAGTATGAAGAAACTCAAAATGTGAGCATTTTATCAAACAACGAACTGAAACATTTTTAACATCTGAGTTGGAATTCAGATGATACCAGAACTCAAAACTACTCCAGGCCCTTCTCAGAGCTCTGGGAAAATCTGAGAAGTGTTCGCCCCCTAGTGGCACAACATGGAAAGGCTGGCAGGAACCCATGTAACTGACAATGACTTTCTCCAGGGAGGTCTTACCAGAGCTGAGGAAGAGCCTCAGGTCACTACCAGGTTAAGGTAGGCCCAGGGTTGACACCCAGGTGATGGCGGCTTCAGGAACAATAGCAGAGGGAAAATATCAAAGCAGAAGCCAAGAAATTCAGATGAGAAATGAGTAGTAAAGAGAGTTATCCACTGGGTATCCTCCTAGGTGGGCACACTGGTCAATCCATGTGGTAAGGGGTTATGGATAGCACAGGATTGGGGACAGAGAGGAGGGAAATGGGAATATCAACAGAATCTTTGCTCATTCAATGTTTCAAATTTTGGATAATAAATATTTTAAAAATTTTTAAAAAGAGTTATACCCATGGTTACCCTGAGTTTAGAGAAACTACACAGGTAACAGGCCCAGAGTTAGAGAAAGCACTCACATAATAGATCTAAAATAGAAGGGGAATACACACATGGTAGATTCAGAGACCAGAGGAAAAGTAAAAGTGAGAAGTTACCCCAAAGTATAAAGCACAGGGAAGCAGAAAAACTCAGACCAAGATATAGTATTCTGTCCCCCCCAACCCCCCCCCCCAAGCTGGAGTAGAGGAGCAAGACTCACGTGGATCCCGGCAGCACAGAGTAGGGCAAGGAGGAACACGGGGGGGGGGGGGAGAGAAAGAAAGAGAAAGGCAAAAAAGAGAAACAGCCTTTATAGTTGATTGAAAATGTATTCTTTTATCAGATTCAATTATGCAAAAAGGAAGACCCATTTGGTTTGTTTGAATAAGGGGCAGGCTCCAGGGCCAACCCACCTGGGGAATGAAGGCAGCTTAAATAGGCGGTGTGCTAGACTGTGGGCAGCAGGGGGCACTGCATCTGTTGTAGATGAGTATCCATGAGACAGGAGTTCTATGCCTGCCAAGGAAGGTGGCATTGGTTCTCTCTGGGCCTCTCTTCCTAATTGAAACTGCCTAAAAGAAGCTCACTTTCTTCTACTTCTCCTTCCGTATCTATCCCATAGAACTATTGCTCTGACTAAATCATAAAATGCATATAAAGGACATACCATTTATTTGAAGAATGTTCAAAGCCCAAATGCCCAGAGGCTGGGATCACCCAGCACCCACTAAGCCCGATAAAGGAAGTATTAGAAAGAAAAGTGGGGAAGGGAAGTCAGTCAAAATATTTTGCTAAGATAATTTCTGAGTCATCTGATAAAGTCAACTTAAATACCACTGTGACATTTAGCAATATTCGGGGATCACAGGCTATATTCCATTTCAGGTGCCTGCTAAATTTCCTATTCCCTTTGGTCTCTTCAGAGTCTTATATGCTATACATCAATGCTGTCCAATAGAATTTCCATGATCAAAGAAATGTTGTAGGCATGGACTGCCCAATATAAAAGCCATGAACAATTCAGCAACTAATTTTTTACTTTTATTTAAATTAAAAACTTTAAATTAGATAATTATACTGCATAGTGGCTGCTGTATTTGACAGTATGGCTCTAGCTGCTTCTGGGAAAATTATTTGTCATCCTATGTTTTCTAAATGGATTATTTCTTTAATGTTATCTAATTATTTTTCTTTTTGAAAAAATAAAGACAAGAAATCATTGTTTTTATTTGTTCATTATTTGCATTGCTTTTTTTGAATACTCAAAATATATTTGGGTCAGCAGTTAAGGCACTTGCTTGCAAAGCCTGATGGCTAAGGTTCCATTCTCTGGTACCCATGAAAAGCCAGATGCACAAAGTAAAGCATGCACCTGGAGTTCTTTTGCAGTGGCAAGAGGCTATGATGCACTCATAGACACTCTCTCTCTCTCTCTCTCTCTCTCTCTCTCTCTCTAACATAAAAATACAAAGAACATGTTTAATAAAAATACAGCAAGGTAATTTTATGCTGAGAAAGGCAGCAATAAATACAGCTGAAGCAAACAATTGTTTCAACCACACCAGCCAGACTTAAATGTCTGTGAACCATTTCTATATATGCTCCTTTAGAAACACCACTCTGGAAAGATCTTGTCAACTTAAGAGATGCGTACACATGTAATCACAGATGAACACTGATTAGGACTTTATTTAGAATTAGCAAACGATGCTAAAGAGACAATAATGTGTAAGTTTCTGCAAAGGTGAAACTTGGGTTTAGATGGCAAAGATCACTTTCAGCAAATGAGTTGTCTTCTGTGTAGAAACCCAAAAAAGTTTTCCATTGCTTGAGGATAACAGTTTAGATATGAGATTGTTTTTATAAATAGATCTTTAATAAAAAAATTATTAAATAATTAAGTATTAACAAGAATACTTCCTTTTCACTGCATTCTTTACTTTATATGCAAGGCATTGCTTATGCTATAGGATTTATTACAGCAGTCAAAGGCAATCATTTAGGGAAAAGGCAGAAAAGGGGGGGAAAGTAAGATAATTTTCAAGGCACAAAAAGAATAATAGTTTAAGAAGAGGAAATAAAATTTTCTCAAGCTAGCTGGGTTTTCATTGGATAGAAACTGGACTAAATGCTGAACTCCTCTATGTGGATATAATATCCAATACTTTGGTCTCCATATTGGAAATCTCTGGGGTAGACACCTGAGTACATGGCAGGATATTAATCTGGGTATTCTCCTCAATAATTGATAATCACTATCACTGATGCGAGGTCAAGTTTCCAGGAAACAGCAGCACCTATATCCAGTAAACATCCTACATGGCTGATAATGAGTATTTCAATAATAATGAAGAGGATGGAATGATGCAGGTCCACAGCCAAATTATCTTGGGCCATTTATCACTCTCATCTGGGTGTGATCTAACATCCTGTGACAGTCAGTAAATCCTTTGGTAATGTACAAACAGGCCCCCTAAGCTTCCACCAATCTGAAAGCTAAGAATATCATCAGCTAGCATCTGAGGCCTATTGCAGAGATATCCCTGGTGTATAGCAACCCACCTACCTGATGTTTCCAGCAATGTATTTGAAAAGAGCTTTGACTTATGACCTTTTTTTCTGTAACTATAAAAACATCATGAAAGTTTAACACACTAGAACATGAAATATGGGGTAACCTAAACCTATGCTCCCAAGCCATGGTCACTCATATTTGGCTCCAGAATAAACTCATATTCCCCTTGAGATGAGATCTTTGTTTCTTTCCTGGAATCACTGATTCCCTACCCATCTGTTCCTGCACCATGGCTTCCACTGTGACAGGTTCTGTAGAAGCAACCCAGTATTTGGGAACATACTGAAGGACTGTTGGAGCTAGAAAGTTTCCTTGGCTAGTGTGAGGGTTAATTTTGTTGTCAACTTGACCTGCTTACTAATCTAGGATGGGTCTCTGAGGTTGTTTACATGAAGGCAGCACTCTCAGAAGGTGACACTAGCCTGGAGGGCTTGGGCAGGGTTCTCCAGCAGGCTTTGTGTGTTCTGAACCAGCATCCTATATATGGCACTGTTTCTCCTATAGCCCAAATCCACAGATTCAGGAATCAAGGGGTGGAAATGGGAATGGTACCACTTACCATCACCCCAAATGACCCATTAGCCAAAATTTTGTTTCCTGTTCCTGCAACCTTATGCTCCACTGCCCTACAAGTCTTGGTTCCAGAGAGGAGTGCTTTTTACCAGGAAGCACAAAGAGCATTCCATTGAACTGGAAGCTAGGACCCCCCCCCCCCCGCCACTTTGGGTTCCTGATGCCCTCTGGTCAACAGGCTAAGAAAGGAGTTACAGTTAACAAGGGTGATTGATCCAGACTACCAGGGAGAAATTGGACTGCTCCTCCACAATGGAGGCAAGGAAGAGTATGTTTGGCGTGCAGGAGACTCTATAGGGCGCCTCTTGGTGTTACCATGCCCTGTTATCAAAGTCAAGGGGAACTACAACACCCCAATTAAGGTAGTATGACAAATGGCCCATATCTATCAAACATGAAACTATGGGTCACCCCTCCAAGAACCAAGACCTGCTGAGGTACTTGCTGAAGGTCTAGGAAATGCAGAATGGGTAGTAGAAAAAGGTAGTCACAAATACCAGCTAAAACCTTGTGACCAGTTACAAAACAAGGGTTGTAATTGCCATGAGCTTTTTGTCTTACTTTGCTAATAATGTCTTTGCATATGTACACCAATACCTTTGTTTTTCCTCTATTTCTCTATTATGTAATTAATGTTAACTAAGATTATATCATTAACCATTGTTGAATTTATATTTATTAGATATTAGAGATGAAGCATTCCTCAAGGACCTTGCCTTAGGTTGGGAGATTATGCATTTCTGGTTGTACATGGGATAGTAACTAGAGAAAGAGAAGTTATCATGTTAGCCAGAATTATGATCTTGTTACTGTCTTCATTTGGAAATTAAGTATGATGTAAAGAGATATGGTTTGAAGTCAAATTGACCAGAGGTGGACTTGTGATGGTTTTGTTGTCAACTTGACCTATGAGTAATCTTGGGTGGAACTCTGAGGTTTATTGAAAGGCATCCCTCTCAGTAGGGGGCAGGATATAAGGAAGCTCAGGAAAGCTAGAAACAGACATACCTTCCTGGAAGGGCAGTGCAGGAAGGAAATTCCAGAGACTCAGGGAATAAACAAGTCAGGGAAAGGGTTGCAAGACCCCACCCTAAGGCTATATAAAGGGGAAAGAAATCTCTTCCCTCCTGTTTGCCAGTGTGTGTGTGGTGCTGATGATGGTTTTCTCTCTCTCTGCTTAGACCGTGAAAAGGGAGGCCAGCTTTTTTGTCATTATGGAACTTTCCCTGAATCAGTAGTGTTAATAAATCCATTCCTCCCATAACTGTGCTGGTTTTGAGGTCCAGCCCAGTGATGCATTAGGCTGAGTATGACAGCTAGGCAGGCAGACAAGGAGAAAAAGTCCTAAATTCTTATCCAAAATGGTGAAGTGGATGATTTCACTTCCTCCTCCTTCCAAGTAGGTGGGCTAGTTTGGGACACTCTGTGGGACCTGTTTGGTGCTGGATACATCACAGACCAACCAACCATCACCTTAACTTTCAAGCTAATTATCATGGACTCTGATGAGTGGGCTCACTCCATTCAATAAAAGTTCAGTTCCCATTAGAACTGTGGATTCCTCTTCTAGAAACCCCTTCCTCCCCTCCTCCCCAGATGGTCTTCCTGTTTGCTTTCCTCTTATCTGAAATACTGAAACAAACTTTATTCTTTCAAACACTTTCCTGCCCTTTAGTTCTTTATTAGTAGAGAAAACAAACCCATCACCCCTAAACAATTATCTGTATGCTTACTGCCTAAGCTCATTCCTTTCAGGAAACTGTGTTGGTACCCATCTGTAGTGAAATGACCAAGTTGTCTTCTGGCTGCAATGTTAGCTTCTGATTGTAGATGTCTCTCCTGGTACTTAGTGCTAACATCTGGCTTGGCTGTTTCTTTGTTGGTGCCCATCTTCAGACTAATCATGGTGTAGGCAAAAGGTTTGTGGTTCACATTTTAGGATTATAAAGATGCCTCTTGGTCTCATGGGCTATCATATCTGCATGGCTAGCAAATTTAGTTCTCATCAGCAAACCAATTACACTTTGTCCAGCCTTTAAATTTCTTTCATCAAAATGTCTTCTTTGTTTTTCTGCATACTTGACTCTTAGGTTGGTTTATATTGATTGTCATCTTGACAGGAGTTAATCCGGGAAACCAGCTCTTGACAGGCCTGTAATGGATTATTTTAATTAAGTTCATTAAGGGGGGAAGGTGCACATTAACTACAGGTGTCACAATTCCATGAGCCAGGATTCTGGATTGTATAGAAAGGAGAGAGATGGCTGAGCATTAGAATTCATTGCTTCCTGCTTCCTGACTGTGGACTAAATGTGACCAGCTGCCTCAAATTCCTACTGCCATGTGCCCCCGAACCCATGATGGACTGTAACCCAAGTCTGCAATCGGAAATAACGCTTTCCTCCCTGTCATGGTTTGATACAGGTGTCCCCCACAAACAATTGAATGTGTTCTGATAGATAGATCCTCAGCTGATGGCAGTTTGGGTTTTACAACCTCGATGAAGCTGTGTTGTTGGGGGCGAGCTTATGGGGTTATAAGCCAGCTTCCCCTTGCCAGAGTTTGGCACACCTTCCTGCCGCTGTTTGCAGTGCTGTGGCAGAGGTGATGTCCAGCCCTC